>LYUA01000081.1:1206952-1222784 GCA_002093875.1 Calopteryx splendens | reverse complement strand
TACTGATAAATAAAACAAAGCACTTTTCCACAAAAGAAAGGAAATTTTTCTTTTGTGGAAAAGTGCTTTGTTTTATTTATCAGTATCACCTTTGTAGTTGTATTTTACCTTAATGCATAAAGGGTTGAGTATAAATTGAGAAAATATTTTCATGTATAGGAGATGATTCTTTTAAAATAATATTTCCTTGCTTTTAGTGCATCAAATTGATTTATTTCGGGTACTTTTATTTACCTTAAATCTAAGTAATGCTCTATAAAATGTGAACCTAGCTTAATGGTTTTCAGTCATGGTTTTTTCGAAGTTAATGGATTTTCTTGATTCTGATAGGTGTGATAAAATTAAGTAATGAAACAAAGTTATTGATTAGACATCCAAATATAATAGTGGGCGTGTTAAATTTGTAACTTTTATCACAAATTTCATTTCCATAGAAAAATTATGATCCACATGTTTGGTTCTCCTGGCTTCTGTTATCACACAGCTAGTAAAGTAATAACAAAAATTGGATACGAAATTTGCTTCACTCGACCGTGGAAAGTAACGGAAGATTGCTGATTCAAATACCATTTCATTTGTATACGGATAATAAATAATAAACAATAAGTGAAAAGCAGAGAAGAAATCAAAGTTCAAACTCTCTGCTCTAAGCACTGCCCGAGTTCGAGACGCCAGGATGTGACGCACGAGACGTAAAGGAATTTTATCGAGTCATTTCCTTAATTGCAATCATAATTTTGTTTGTCTTTGACTCTGACTCAAAACTCCGAGACTCCATTATATTCTTCATTTATAAACTCCATTATATTCCTATTGTGTATATAAAACACTTCTAAAAGAGTGATATGAGATTTCACAATGAAGAGTGAAATGATTAATTTCTCGAATATTCTTCTTTTAAGATCCAATGAATGACTTATTTATAAGGATAAAAAAACAAACGGATAAATAAATGATATAAAGAAGGGAAATATATTATTTAGTTATAGTCCTAATTAGCTAACGCCAACAACTATCTTCCTTTTTTTTGCGCTCGGTTTACTGAAAGTCTTTGCTTATTAACGAATTCAAAACGCAATGTTTATTTTATACCGAAGACCCACTGCATACAAAAGGAAGCGTCTAGCCACCTTTTTATATTCAGTCCACCTTCCCAATATCGCGTCGTCGTTTTAGCTGTAGGTATGCGATTTCTTTCCAAATCTTGTTACCAATACCTCCACTCTCTCCGGGCCCCTTAGTCCTCGGATCCCTGGGAGATTTCCCCGGGTATTCCCATGGTGTTCACTTCATCTCGGTGGCTGTATGTGCGGGCGATGAGAAGGGAAGGGGGGATTTGTCAATGTCACTTTTGCCCGATGTCTTGTCAACAGTGCGTGCGTTCGTCATAAGTACCCAAAGAGCGTGCTGCTCCCAGAGGGGGCGAAGAATTACTGATTTTAACTAAAAAGTAGTGTTATAATATAAGTTGACTTTTCTAATCTAATGTAAAACACCTCAAAGGTAAATAAAACACCACAAACACCTCTTGAACTAATGTGCAATAAAACACCTCAAAGTTAATGAAATTAAATTCTTGGCTTTATCCATTACGTTCAACTGGTAGGACTGTTAATCGTTTTCCAAGGCTGGAAAGAATGAAATAACATTTATTCATCCTAAAAACCTTTGGTACTCTTAACTTTATCTGTGTTAATATGAATCCATTTCATTTGAGGTATTGGCGCATATAATTGTTAGTTAGATAATAAGATATAGGCCAGGATGTATTGATAAAAAATTAGCCCGCTTTCTACAGGGGAATATCCTTAGAGTTAATATATAGTTTAGTGCCGCTGTAATCCCTTAAAATGGTAGTTTAGTCCTCACTTCTATGATGGCGTTACCTTCGAACGTCACCTATTTTTTGTGGAAATCCTTTGGTTCCGTAATTTTCTAAAAAGATAAAAAATACACTAGAGAGCTGAAATTTTCAGATATCATTGATTTGTAGCTCACACCTTTATAAAAACTACAAACTCTCTTCTAGGTACCCTTGCTCAGACGCTAAAAATCCCTATATGTTCGTTTCCCCATGATAATAACATAGGTAGGTGATTTTTTAAAAAATGCCTACAAAATTAAATAGAAAAGGTATCAAGTCAAAACTTTCAGAGTCTGTACAAGCCTACAACACTCGTAAGCACTAAAAGGACCGCCGTCGTAGAACTGGATTTGAATTTAAAAAATGCCGTAGTTTTCCGTAACAATAACACGTAAAGTTATTTCCCTTCCTGCAAAGAAAATGAGGTGATATATGGACAGAGAAAATTGTATTAGTATCAACTCTTGCTGAACAAACTAGAACAAAATTTTCACTTTGAAAATATGATCAAGATCAAATTCAAATATTTCTAAACTTTCAAAACTACAAGACGAAAAAATAAAATCTTGAAGTCTCCATAGGCCAATCCGCATGAGAATTTCACTTTTATGATATGGCTGATAATTGAAAAATATCATGTCTAGTGAATTCTACCGTAAACCTTTCAGCGCAATATCAGAGTAAAAGTATCCTACTTTTACACTGATATTTTATTAGCATTTCGGGTTCTGAATAGCTTAAATATCCTTTTAAAGGTTGAATGAAAGAGTTAGATAAAGTGGTTACTAAGATAGAGATTTACAATAATCATGCGGCAAAGCTCTACGCCTCACTTGAGCCAAAGACTCATCATTATGACGTTTTCTTCCTGATACTTTCAGCGTTAATATAGGCAGTGATATGTAGACTACATATGTGATATGTAGTCTACTACTACAAATTATTTCCGATATACAACAGTGCAATATAACACTGAATTAAAAAAAACAAAAATTTATTTATTTTTTAATTATTCATGAATATTGAAGATTGGTCTGAAAGATATTGTGAGAACTCACATTTTATTTTAATTGGAAAATGTTCGCTTTTATCTCCTGGCAAGTGGATGATAGTTTTCCTCCGAAGCGGAATTCGGCAGTCATGCATGAAGGGATATCTTCAGATACGCTTAGTTAACTACACATTACATAAAGAGCACCGCACACAATTCATTTTCTTTATATTTTATTGCTATGCCTTCCAGGAAAATTATATTCATATATTTTTGTAACTCTTTCTGAGATTTTTCCAATAAATAATTTCATGAATTTTCATGTAAGTTATAATGTTGTGAAAATTTTCTAAAACTTTTTAAAGGAAGCATACGGTAAGTAACTTAGTGTTAATACTACGACAATATGTGTATGCAGAAAATATTGAGCTATGACCGCACAAAAAGCGGTACTGAGAACCTTTGAAGTCACCAATATGCTACAACTTTACTTCAATGAATCTGGGAAATATTTTAATTTGAGTTCCCCATCTATCAGGCTGAATTAATTCCATTCCTTCAATCCGTCACTTAACAATTAGTGCATAAACTGTCTATATTTTAGGCACCTTCTTAAAGAAAGTTAAAACAGGCGGAAGACTAGGAGGAAGGTAGAAGATATTTGAGTGCTGTCCGTCGTACACTACTATCAGCAGATATATTGTGGACAATTCGTGAATAGGCTTAAAGATTAAGACTTTTAGACATATGAACTCAGAACAAAGATAGACATTAGAATCAGATGAGAGTTATTAAGAAATACAAGATAATAAGATTTAAAGTCTGTTTGAACATACTGTACCATATTGTGAGATTAATCTATTTGAGACAGATGTGGAACTAGCTAACGATGCAGGTTGAGTTAATTGAAATGAAAAACGACTTTGAGGATCAAGCACGATTCCATCAGTCTCATTATGAAATGCTTCGGATCTATTTAAGGCGCATACGCGCTTCTTGAGAAGGAAGCGAAATGACTGATTACAGCCTCCCCAACAACATCTTTAGTTTAAAAACGGGCGCAGTGCAGTATTGGAGTTACTAAAAATCCTAATGAAACCGATTGAAAATATTAACCTAAAGATATTTAAACTCTGTTTAACGAACTCATAACGGAACATAGTTAAATTAGCCAAAATCAAGTGAAAGGCACGGTTCTCACCAAATTTCTAGTGAAGCTTGCGCATAAAATATTTTATAATATTATAATTCCAAATTGGCTTTTCATTTTTTTTCCAATATAAGGGTAAATTGTTTCTACTGTTCATAATTAGTTATTGAAAACATCATATTATATAAAAATAACTATCCTTTTTTATCCTTAACTTATTTCTAATTAATTTTTCAATTATATGTGAAGATAGAAAGATAAACGTCTTTAATTTTGCGAAATTGAGACCATTGTGATATAGGGTTGTTATATTACAGGCTTAGCATTTTATTCCATGAGAAAGATCGCTCGGCGAGAGAGGAGAACACCCTCCATTCCCTCCACAGGAATTCGACCCTGCCCCACTTAGTGCCAGTAGTCATAATCCTCAAACACAGTGATAAGGAAACACGACCCCAACGAGACCCACTGTGATAGTGAAATAAATAGAACTCTCCAACACGAAACCAGGAGATCAGTATAATTTACATAATACCTATGTCTCTTGACAGCCCAATCCAATGTACGCTATTTTATTTCCTGGGCATAATTTTTAATAAAATATTTTCGATAAACTTATTTTAAAAACTTCATAATACTTCATATTATTAATAATGACTGCTTGTTGTGTAGCGTTTCTCGAATTTGTTTAAAGCTTACTTGCTGTAAACAAAGGATGGAATGAAACATAACTAAGGTGCACCAGTTTGAGCTTAAAAATAAAAAATTCACAAAGCATAATTTGAAATCATATAGTGTCACGCTCATTTTTCGTGGCAAATTGCATAATAAAATCTGAGTTCATAAAATATGGAAATCGGAAAATTCAGACAGAAATGGAATGCCATAAAATTTATATTTAAAAAAATACACAGAATTGCTTGTGTTCAAAACTGCGGTTTAAAAACTGATTTCTATGGCCATTTCGCAAAGCAAAGCCACGAGGATATATTTAAGAAGAGGAATGTAGGGATTATTCATTTTGGCAACTACTTCCATCTAAAAACTGTCAGTTTCATAGTTTGGAAAAATCTATTCGCCACAGATGACACCCGAAAAGATTTACAGTTGACATAACTTTAGAGTGTCGTATTCCTACAAAATATAAGCTTAAATTGTCTTTTGTGATGAGTGCAAATGAAGATTGAAAATACAATTTCTACTCAAAAACGATTCCGGTAAACACGATCTAACCCATTTAAGTCCGGCTTTTGCTTATAGGAAGAGAACGCCGACGCGGTGCGCAGAAGCAGGAGCAAGGGATGCCTGTCTAGAAGACGAGTTGCAACATAAATGCCGCGCTCTGATGAATGGGCGGACGTTTGAACAGGGTGGGATCCTCAGAAGAAAGACGAAACAAAGGGAGGTGGAGGTAAACGGAAAGCGAATTAAGCTCGAGAATTTTGATGAGAAGGAAGAGCGAAGAAGAGTGGAAGAGACTGCGTGTGAAAAATGAATCGTAAATGGAAAAGGTAATAGGCAAAAAATCTTGCAAAAGGCCATAAGAGCCTCCTAATATTCCCACTCATAATATTCCACCGAGAGACCCGGTTTTCAAAAGTGAAATGAGGCCCGAGTATAATCACGAAACCACATTAATGCTTGAATAATCAAGAGCTACGGTATTTGGAAATCAACGCAGAGAAGGAAATATTCCGAAAGAGTCCAATGAAGAGCCAAATTTGTTCAACTAATAATACCTCTAATATTAATTAACGTTAAGTTCATAGTTCTTCAGGAAAGTGTGAAGATTTATTATTCCACGGCTCATTATTAAGAATGATAGAGCTGGAGGTCTCGTGAAGGGAGACCCTTCTACCTTATGCAAAAAAATCACTACAGTCAATAGCGAGTGAATATTGTTTGCTATGCTGTTATCACTACCTTGAAATACAATATATAGACATAAATAGTACCATATCTGAATTTTTTTAATAGCTGTTACCAAGTAGTTACTATTTTCATCAATGTAGTGGCCATGGACAACATTCATGTTCTTAATATTCTTTAGTGAGGAAAATATTCTTTTCCTTCTAAGAGAAAAATAATTTCCTAAACATAAGCTACGACATTCACCAATCGAATGATACACTACTTATTTATCAAAATTTTAGCTGCAGGAATTTAAAGGGGTTAAATCTCTCGAGATAATAAATTGGACAAACAAGAATTAACGAAGATTGCTGTAGAGTTCAACGGAGTTAAATCTCTACAGCTAACTCAATTCTAATCTTCGTGTATTGTACCTATCGTCAGGTACACGAGTATCGTGATTTCTACCACTGCTTGACTCAACGGCGGCCAGATATTGTGAGATAAATTAAAAGAGATTTCTATGGTTTCATTGAGAGTGGTAATTCGAAATTAGGTTTCTTCCAGGGATCTAATAAGATATACAAAATAAATTAATTTATTTTTCACGGAAAAAACGCTACATATGTCAAATTGATTAATTAGTTTATTGTCAGTCCTTAAAGGTAATCGGAGGAATCGAAGTAACCAATGCCGACTTACCCCAAAACGCATAGCATCGGTGGTCATCAGAACGTGCTATAAATCACGGAAACGCAAATGGTGAAGGGAAAGTACTTTTGGATACATAGGGCAATAAAATTCAATTGTACCGTTCAGATACAATTATAATCTAAGAGGTGAACGGTGTGCGCATGTAGATTAAGAAACGTCGAAGCTCAATTACACAGGCGACGCCGACGCGCAAGGGGGAGGGTATGGGTCTGGATTATGGACGAGACAAAGTGCATTAAGAGAGCGGCCAAGGGGGAGGCGAGCGTTGGAAGTCGTCTCTTCCCACGTACTTCTCCCGTCCCACCACCGATCTCTTCCTTGTAACTTCTCCCTTCCTTCTCCCCCTCCTCCTCCCTCCCCCTCTCCGTACCCGCCGCCGCGCCGGTCCCCTTTCTCGGGCCCGTGCTCTCCCAACAGACTCACACACGCGGACTAAGTAACTCTCATGGCACCGCTTCAAAGGCCCATGTTCCCTAACTCACGTTCCGACCGCGGGAGGTCGGTCCGAGTAAGGAAGTTATGACCTCGGTTTCTCCCGCCGGACAAATAATATAAATAGAGGAAATTATTTATTACACTCTTATTTCCTCACCCCTTGGTCCTATCACTTCCCCTCTCCACTAAACCCAGGTCCAGTCTTACGACCCTTATAAAGGATAGGAGTACTCCACTGCCATCCGGCGGAACTGGCTCTGGATATGAAGCCTCCACCTCCCCCCCACCCCCACTCCGATAAGCGTCTCATGAGGATCGAGTGGATTAATAGCCGGCGATTATTTCACTTTTCCCTATACGTTCTTTATTTCCGTTTGCAAAGATTCAATTATTCTCTTACGGGTGAGAGCGATCTTCAAAGTTAAGAGGTGTCAGAGACACCATTCCAATGAAAAGAAGGAAATGTAGTAGATTGATCTATGAGGAAAATACTTAATCCAAATGGACATTCAAAATACAAATAGTAAGTAAGCCTTTAAAAAATAAATTAACCCATTTTCTGTTTCCAGGAATCTTTTACTACAAGAAATATTATAGTTTTCTTGAGGAATATCAGTCAGTGGACACACAACCGGAACTAAAGAGATTAAGACAAGGGGAAATGAAATGTGGAACATTTTTGTTTACGCTCATTTCCTATATCTCCCAGCAACCTCCTCTCTTCTCTAGATGTTTATAACACATTGGTTTTGAACTTCCTCTTTATCCAGGTAATTTTCTTCATACTCCTGCGTATCCACATCTCGATAATGAATGACAAACGGTTATTCTCTATCCTCAAATGCCGAGTCTCTGAATAATTCATGGTTAATTGAAGTATTCACCAACAATTCCTTCACTCAGAACCCTGGCCATTAATTTTCCACTTTCCGTAGATGCCTCTTTTGCTCAAGTGATTAATCATCTAATGTGTTTAACTCCGTTTAGTGTGACCAACTGCTGCATCTTATGTTTATCCAGTGTAACAATACTTGATGTTCACGCAGGGAGAGAAGGTACGTACCTTATGAAGATGTAAAAATAAATTTTTATTACCTATAATTTTTCTGAAAAGTTCACTGCACACAATATTTATTGACTTCCTGTGCTAGATGCAATAGGATTTGGGAGAAATTGTCAAATCAGAGTTTCAATTAGAGTTCTACAGGCATTGGGAGAGGATGTCATAGTCCGAGAGAGGCAAGTGTTCTTAAGAAAACTTCACCTTTTAAATGGAAATATTAAAAAGGAGGGAATAATTTGGATTGATGCGACGACAGTTTAACCGGCCGCTGACTCAGCGAATCCTTCGAATATCTTGGAAATTTTCATCTTGGAAACCACTTGTAGCCTTAAACGTTCCAGAGATTTAGATTCAAATAAAATCTCAGTCACCATCCCTCCCATTCCCACAGACACCTTCACCATTTCTAGGGAAAACAGTTTTAAAAACTAACATTATTAATCAAATAAAATAAAATTAACAATCACCATGAATATATTATATCCAAGGCCATGGTGGCCTTGATTATATGTATTACCAAAGAGAAGGAGTACTGTATCAATAGCGATGCTTCCTAATGGCTCAAAACATGGTGCCAATTCCAAGAATAAACGTTATCTCACTCCGATGGCTGTCTCGGTAAAACCCTCCACAAAAGTTTTTTTCATAAAAATGTATGTTATAATATAAAAG
Organism: Calopteryx splendens; assembly: GCA_002093875.1. Classification (NCBI taxonomy): domain Eukaryota; kingdom Metazoa; phylum Arthropoda; class Insecta; order Odonata; family Calopterygidae; genus Calopteryx; species Calopteryx splendens. The sequence goes on along the minus strand of LYUA01000081.1, from coordinate 1,214,044 downwards.
AATGTATTCAAATAAAAACGCTTAACAGACCTCCGTTTATGTATTTCCTTTATTAAATATAGAGTATGTATCTTCTCACGCACGATCTTGGCCGATATACTACCACTTCCTAAATACAGCAATATTTTGGTCAGTGGAAATACTGCGCTATTCTATATTGTAGTCCCCGATTACATCAAGAGCAAAAAATAAAGTTGAGATGAAACGTCAAGGGTTTTTCTTCACTTAGTCATGAATTGTGATCAATTTGTGCTAGGTTAATACGTCATAAGATGAAGAATTTTTAATAAGAATGCCACGATTTATTAGCCGGATTAGCAGTTATAATGTATATGCTTAAACAAAAGGAAATGACTATTTTACTGCCAGAAATTTCACTACCGCAAGCATAACCCAATTTGAGCCAAAACGAGATGTTTAGAGACAGTCTAACAATACAAAATGTTTCCTGAGTGATTAGCTTTAACGAAATTATGTAGTGCAAGTGAAACGTTGAAATAGAAAAACAATCTTTAAATAAAATGATATTCCACACTTTGAAGCTAAAACAGAAGAAATGATTCCCCGCATATTAGCTACTACTTTATATTTGACGTTTTTGGCAATAATATAGCCAGTTAATTTACTTTCAATAATGAGAAAAGCGTTCAATTTCATGTTATTAATACCAAAGTTATTAATTAATCATGCGTAAAAATTTTCCCTTAGTTAGCACATATAGGAAGAGTTTTAGGATAATGTAATACCAAAGGCAATGCAAAAAAGTATGAATTTAGAGTAAAAATATAATTAAATCCTTCAAATTTTATATTGGAACGTGTCTGCCTGGCGTGGCTTAAGTTGAGGTTTTACAATGAAATAAATTTAGCATTTTTAGCTAAGTTATTCTATACCCTAGTACGTTAACTTATCTAATGACCGTATTAAAATCTAACATTGAAATCCTCGTTAAATATTGAGACAATGGCGTTCTTTTTCAAGACCTAAACAAAATAATATTTGACTTCAAAAAAGTGATTTAATAAAACCTCATTTGTTATCAATGAATATAATTGCGGCTCAAACAAGTCAAATATCGTTCCTGAGAGTGAATTAACGTGAAGACTAGACTACCAAAGGCATATCTCAAAAAGCTGTGTATGGCACTACGTTTGCTAACGAAGGGCAATCATATACCTATGTAATATGTAGTCCTATTAATGTAACCTATGTAATAGAAGTAGTCTTAAATCTCAGAGGTAGTATTTTGGCATTAGAGGGAACTGTACCTACTCTTACTCTAAAAGTCATTAAATCTTGGGGGAAAAAGTAAAAAACATGAAATTAAGGAATCAGTAACAGAAAATATACTTCAATAGCCGATAGAAACTGGAAAATTTTATATGCAGGACATATTTCATAAACTCCACTGACAAAGGCATAGGTGTATTAGATATGTTTATATTGTACATTTTCTATTAGTATTGGAAGAGCATTTTCTCAATTCATTTACGTTTCACTTTCACAAGTAACTAAAAGCAGACAGAAGGCGAGGATGGAGCATAACGCACACGAGAAGAAGGAACAAGTTATCGCGATTCTTACATTGTAAATTCCAAAATACATGATAACATTCCATTAATAAGCTGACGAAAAAAGAAGGGATAAACGCACGAATATGAAGATAAATAAACATTCAATGATAGACTAATATTACTTTTCACCATAAAATTTTAGCCTGAAATGGAAATTAAATATATTAAAAAAAAAATAATTATGAATCATTATAATTGGCGTGCAACCAAAAAATTCTTCATTTGGGGTGCTTCATGACACTCGCCTTCCCTAGAGTTTTCAGACTGGGACACTTTTATAGCAAACTTTTAAGATGTAATGATATCAATAAATCAATAATGATAATTTTAATCTTCAGAAAAGACAATATGCTCCAGTTTAAAGAAGTAATAAAAACAACTCCACCGATGAGAGGGTAATTTACAGTGAAGAATCCATTCAGTTGATCGAAATACTAAACCAGATCTTCAAATTGTCATTCAGGGGTAAGAGCCAGTTACACTACCAATCCTCAACCACCCATTACCGAATTCCCATAGGAATTATGACTTGTAGGGAGAAAGTATTTAGGGAGATGTATTGGTGGTGCCAGTAAATCTGCAAAAATGTTCAGCACAATAAAAATTAAGATCAAAGGAGTTCACTAAATCAACCAATACAGAATATGGAATGGACGGATACAAGTAACGTGAAGAATGAATACGAAAGAGCAATGGAAGAAATACAGTCAGATGAGGCAAGGGAATCTAAATGTGTGAATGCTAGCAAAAATCAGGGGGCCTGGGTCCCCTCCCCACGGTGACGTGGGAAGGAAGTAGGGGGAGGCGAAGGGTGCGAGTGACGCGCTTGGGAGCGTAAATCTTGGCGTGAGGAGACCATGGGTGTGGGGGAGGGGCGGGGGAGGTGGGGCCGAGGAGGCCAGCAGCCAACCTTACACTCAAGTCCTTTTCCAAAGGCGGACCACATGTGTGTGCACCGACTCCTTCGCGGATTTAAAATCTCTCCGATTACCTCCACCCGCCCGCTTCCTCCAAAATCAAACGAAAAAAAAATGAGCAGAATACCGGGACTCGTTCTTTAGGCGACGCGAACCATCCCCTTTTCATCCTCGCGGTATGCCATCTTGAATTCTTATTTACACTATTTTACGCATTCCCACTGAACATGGAAAGAGGGTGTTCTGCTTCGTTATGAATACATTCGGAGGAGATGTAAACCGATACATTTTTACGATAGTTGGAATGAAACTCCATTCGTTTGAGGTTGGTTCCTTATATCTTGGTTTCAACGAGAAATAAAGCAAGAATCTTCAGAGTCCCTGATGATAAAAATCACCCCATAAGGATTCCAAACATTATTTCAACGAAGATAAAATTAATTACTAAAATCTTACCAGGAGGATGCGCAGTGAAAGTATGTTAACCCACGTGTAGTATCGTAAGTACTACTAGGATCGAATCCGTGACCCTGTCACAATTACTAATTTGAAAATAGATCCATGCTACTAGGACCAAATTAAATAAGAGATAGTGATAGTTAATTATTTGAGTATTTTATTTGTACATAAACATGAAGGAGGTCATTCAAAATGTCTCGAGAGTGGTGGTGTAACCGTATGGGAACAAGAGCACAATGACATTAATTTTGAAAGTTAAAAAATAGCTAGAAACCAATGACTTATTTCGACCATGGATTCCATGTGCAAATGGTATTAGACCTATCTAGTAGAATAGGAAAGATTTCAGCTGCCTTCTTCATGTCTTTAAGAAGACATTAGTACTTAGAAGAAGGTGTAAACGAGAACCAGGAATTCGTTTCACTTCGCCATTTAGAGAGCCCCCGTAACTTCAAAACAAAGTCTTTGCCGAAATTGTTCCGTGTCATTCTCCATTTTTTCCGAGTTGATTTTTTAAGTAAAGTTTTTTTTCTGGGATGAGTTAACTACGGTCGGCGCCACGTGATTAAAATATAGCCTTGTATCTTACACGATGTTACATGGCCACGGTTTGATGATGAATAACTTATTATAGAGTAGAATACAGTGAAATAAAATAAAAATTCATATTTCTCAGTAATATGAATTAACAAGCAATAATAAGATTTATGTTAGTGAATGAACACGAGTAATCTATAAAAAATAATGACTCTTGTTTCATAAAATTTGATCTGTATGTTCGCCAAACGAAAGCGACAAACCAGGTAAAACTGCATCACATGTAAACAGTGTTCTTCACTGAAAAAATAATGCAACTCATATATTCCATACTTAGAGAAGAACTTCGATGATTCCGAAACCTATTCTTTTTATGTCAAATGAATACCGTCATTGCCACGTCTATATTTCATAATGGCAAGAAGGATGCCAATTATTTTTTTATTTGGGATATTTTAAATGGTATATGTCAAATTCATTTTTTAATCAAGTCGCCCAAAACAAGATTTTTCAGTTTTAATTAAACAAAATAACACCATCTGATGGTCATAAACGACTACCGTTAGAGCTCACAACGAATGACTACGGTTTTCGAGATCATAAAATTTAACTTATACCTAATAACGAACATGTTGTTAACTGCTTCAGTGGGAGTATAAAGAGTTCTACATGAGAAAAATGAATTGTAAATCTTCATGAGTGGCTAAAATTCCTAAGATTTTTTTAATTAAAACCCACCATTCCATACTCTTCTCAGATAGCCTCTTAATTATTCACTTCTCCCGGCACTCACAGAACAAATTCTTGTTCTTCTAATAGCGACTCTTCCTATCCATTCCCATCAATTATACCCTTCATATGAACACATTTCCTATGATAAATCTGCTCAATGAAGAAAAATATACGTAAGAGTAAATTCCCGAACATCTCAGTCTCATCACATCGCAAACACCAAAATCACTAAAAACGTTTCAAAAACATACCTAAGGAAGGAATAGGCCCCATTTGATCTTTTCTGTATTCTTTGCCAAGCCATATGTTATGAGTAAGCAGGCCCTAATGTTGTGAGATGGGCTTTGTGCCACGCATTTGGCCATCGAGGCACAAACAAAATTATAAAACCTTCAACTTGGGGCGAATTCCCACCCAAGGATTTAGAACTTTTTTACTCGCTTAGTATATCAAGAAAAATTATTAAAACAAAATAGGAAAATAAGAAGCCTAAATTATATTTTGAATACTACGGGAGGAATTCATTCTTATCGCAGATGATAAATGAAAAGAACCACCTTTAGGTAATGAATTGCGATTACTGCTTGATATTTCAAGGTCTAACTAAGGCTTATCTTATATAATTTGGAATTTTAAAATACACCAATACCATAAATGGGAAATGCAGGTATTCTCTTCTCAATTATTAAAATAATGTGTATTAAATTAATGTTCCTTTCGGTACAATAATTTCTTTACTTTAATTCGCAGCAATGAAAAAATAATTTTTAAAATACCAGTTCCTTAAAACTTTAAAATACCAATTACCTAGAGTGGGATTGGAGAAAGAAAGACCCCCCGACTGGGGTAGACCTCCATGCCTTGCACCGGCACATAATGGAGCCTATGAGCAAACGCTGATTTTCCACACACCATATAATCACGGTCATCTTCTCAGCAGACGACACAGAGCTAGCGAATACATTTAGATAAAATAAATCCGGAGAGTTAGGTAACCAATCACCCTGACGAGACAAATGAAAGCACGCAGCGAATCTGAGAAAGAAAGTATAAGAGATAGGGATTAGGCAATGCAACGCTTAAGAAGGGAAGGGATTTCGGGAGAAGGAGGCGAAAGTTGGGGATGGGTACTCGGCGGAGGAGTAAGCGAGGGGGAAACGCCGTCGGGGGGAGTTGAAATTTATAAGAAATGACTTTTGGAATGAGAGGTGAGGTTGCGGGAGACGAACGAGAAGGGTTGGATGCGAAACTCTCATGTTAACGGACGACGATCTAAGACTAATTAGTCAACTGGGTTCAGCGGACATAACTTTTTGGATCGTATGTCTACACTTCACTGTCACCCGCAGTCGTGAACCAAGAGCTTCGAGGAATGCTGATAAAGTATATTTCAAATGCTGTAACTTGACTTTAAAATTGATTTGAAAGAGAATCAAGGGTGATGGGTCGAAGAAATACAGGCGGCCTTTGCTAGTTGAGAGTTAAAGTAATCAATTATGACGATGTAATGCATTCAATTCAATAAAATCTTTGAATCCGTCAATCCATAATGTCCATTAAATATGCATCAAAATCTTTATTTGTTTAAGTAAACTGTTTCCGGCTTAAATTTGTGGACTTATTTGTTTAAAATATAAACATGCGTACATAATATGCTTTATTCACGTACGACCATAGTTTCGATGGCAGGCATCTCCTCATGTGATGATGTTAACAGAGGCATCAAGATGATACCTGATGGTACTTGGCATCGAAACCATGGCCAGGTGTGAATAAAAAAATTTAGTATCAACTTGCTGTTCTTTTATAAGCATCTATCGTAATTTATTTATTTTAGTGTTAAGTTTTCACACTCATTTATAAAACATAAATTTGGTTTCCAAAATGGTCACAGAACTTCTTTTTATTTTTTTTTTAAGTTCATGTGCCGACTTGCCATTGACGTTTACCGAAGGGTATTATTATCATTTTCCGTGTATTTCAGGGTTAGGCCAATTAGATACGAATATGCAGCAAATGAATGAGAACTAATTTTCCCCAGTAGGAAAAGAAGGAAAGCCAAAACGTATATACCCGAGCATATTCATGTACCAGCAAAAAATTAGTATTCAAATTGTGAGTAACAGAGACTAGAAATCACTAAAATAGGAAAAAAAAACAGATTGTAAATGGCGGAGTGGAGGCGATTGAGGAGGAGTGAAGAGAATAAAATTCGGATATAATTGAGCTTTTACGTTTATCCTGGAGCCATCGAAAGGCAATACACATTAGCCACGCGCCGCACTGGCGTAAAACAATTCAACTTCGATTATCAGTTGGCTAGTTTCCTTTTGAGCGTGTACTCGAGCGTGTTACGGCCTCCTCTCGATCGTCCCCCTGCCTCGTTATTAATAGCTTGAGGAGGGGGAGGAGTGCTGCAAAAAGAAACAAATAAAAAGCAGCAAGCTTCCAATCAGCTAATACCGTCAAAATCAATGTACTGAGAAGGGGCTCCCGCACTTTTCTACTCCACTGGACTCTCTGTTTGCATCGAACCTCCGAGAGAGAGAGAATGGGGAGGGGTAGACGGAGGGAGGGAAGGAGAGAGGTCGAGGGAAGACGCGGACGGATGAACCGCTTTACAAGATCCAGCGGCCGAGGTGCGAACCGCTGGACCGTCCGCTGATAGAAATCTGCGTGTCACGTTCATCCAAGCAAGGGAAACGGAATCTTCGGAGCTTGAAAGATTCCTGAAATAAAAAAGGAGGTAGGGAAAGGGAGGGGAGGATGGGAGGGAAGGAATCTCACAAATCCATCGGAAACCTTTCCCGGGGTAAGCGGAGACTTGGGAGCAGGGTTTTTGGGCGGCGGGGCGGGGGAGGCGAATGGGGGAG
>LYUA01000081.1:1156568-1170344 GCA_002093875.1 Calopteryx splendens | reverse complement strand
AAAGTGTCTGTGTTTCTCTTATAACGGAACGTTTCCACCACATCACACCTGAATCAGTTTTATATATAAAAGGAGGAAAGATTAAAAATGTCCGGTTTCGAAAAATGTTGTCATTGTACTTTTCTCTTATCACCATAGATGTGCAACATAAATTCCAAGGATGAACTTTCACACAAAATAAACAAAGGAAAAGTGAAATAAACTTAAAAACAAAGCGATCAATATCCTGGCATCTGACAGTTCCTCGCCCCGTGAACCGTCTTCATCCCTTGACCACCCCGAACGGCACCAATGGTGGCCGCTGTACCATAGAGGAATAAGCCTTTACTCTATGGTTATACCCTATTGGCGCACCGTGCCTGCCCATGCACGTTCCTCTTCATTTCAATCCCTTATCTCAAGTATTGGTAATCATATATTTTCATTAATTTTTAAACCAGAGAAAGTCAGGGGGATTCAACTACAGTGTAGCGGACACTAATCTGAAATTCACTTCTAGTGTAAAAACCAAGTCCAACCAAGTACAACTGGGCTTCGGCAAAGTATCCTTAAAGTCCAAATGTAATTTTCTCCTGTCTTGTCCCAGAAATTAATTACTATTTCAATTCTTTCACATTTTACCAATTTAATTTTTTTCTGGTTAAATTCTGATTAAAAGGTTTATTATAGGTTAAATAAGGGTAGCAATCAACACTCAGGTGGTGCTATAGAGCCGCGGCTGTTTTTAGGATTGGAAACGCCATGCAGATTCAATGCGTCACCAACATTGGTGCATTTTAATTTTAACCTTAATCTCTTTCAAAAGCGTTTTTTCAAGGGGAAAACGCCTTTATTGGTCGATTGGATTGATTAGAACAATGCTACCGGACACGCCGAAAATGCGCATATCCGATGACTAGAGGGAGAAAGCGGGAGGAGTGCATTGGGGACTTGGGGGGCGTGAATGCATGATCCCAGGCCGCGGAGTGGTGGTTGGGTGGAGGTGGCGCGCGGCGGCGGCGGCGGCCCTTGGGTCTCCCGCCAGGCGCCCGGCGGGGAATCCCCAGAGCGTCGGCCGGGAGAGCGACGAGCGCTGGAGGCGACGACGCGATGTCGTCCGTGCATTCGAAATGGACGGCGCTTGCCAAAAGTGATGCCAGTTGTCGAAATGACTGGCACATGTGGTCCCCGCTATACCGCACGCCCATTCTCTCTCTGTACTGCAATTGATTAGGATAGCAAAATATCACGTAACATTTAAGGGTTGACCTAATTAGGAAGAAAGACTTTAACTCGATATTTATTTAAATGGCCACAAAAATATTAATGCTAATACTTACATTGAAAACATAAGGTTCGAGAGTTCGAAAATATAAGGTTAAAATATGGGAAATAACAGAGGCAGAAGCTAAAATATAATTGTATTTTTAGGATACTTTGACTTTTACTGATTTTAGTTATGCTGAAAAACCTTTGTAAAATATTACCCCCAGAGGCAGTTGATATCGATGTAGAGCAGCTGAAAATTCCCCATAACCAACGCTCATGGGTGAACTCTGTAATTGGCGCAAGAGGCACACCAATTGAGCACACAGCAACTTAAAAAAAAACTTTATGACGCAATCAATCTCATTTAAATTCAATTTAAAATTAAAATTTTAAACCTATTGAGACCAAAATGGAGTTACTTCATATTAATGAGAGTAAATATAACAAGTTCTCATATTTTCACTCTTTAATGTAAAGGCGAGAGGTAACGGCGTTCTTTTAGCAACAACACAAGCACAAAGCTTAAGGACTTTGCTTGAATAGCCTTATATCACACTCGTGAAGGAGTCGATTCAAGATTATTAAGGAGGACCACACCCCACGAAACAGTTAATTTTAGAGGAGTTTTTCTCTCCTGTTCAATATGGAAAAAGACTTTTTAATCCACTGTTTTCAAACACAGACACCTAAATTTGAAAATAATGAATTATAAAACCTAAGTTTTACAAACCATTCCATAAAACATCATGATATCAGAAATTTTCCGCGCTCTATTGGTATGATAAACGAGACATAATTTGGTACATTTGGCAAAAAATTATCGTAATGGATATAATTAAGTACTAATATAATATGTTTAATGGTTACCAAAGTAATCTTATTATAATAACCACCCATTAAATAAAAAAGGAAGCATAAAAAATGCTAGCACAGATGTGTTTTTGTGCCCATAAGAATGAATCATACGAGGAAAGTAACCTTTCAATTCCCCAGTGACTGGATGATATAAAAAGAAGCAGAGGGCCTTGGGCACAATAAATATCGTTCTTACAATTGCCAAAGTAGTCCTGCGTTCACATGACGAACTGCCTTTGGAAATGACTGATTCCTGGAAACTTTAGAAGGACGAAGTGATACTCGAGTCGAGTGAAAGAGGGGAATTAGCCAAAGAGAACGTGCACTCTGTATTTCAACTTACCAATACAAAAATAGTAAACAGATATTCAAAAGTTTTTTTATGGAATTTGAAAACAAATAATATCACGGAGAAATTCTGCCAGCAAAATTTGAAGAGCTCTCGAGTCATGAATATGAGCCATATTCATGCATCAAAACTTCCCCTCCACCAATATTTGCATAAAAGACAAAACAGAGCGTATAATGAATTTGCATCACTCCCAAAACTCTATTTTACTAAAGAAACGCATGGTTAAATAGTATCTGAAGAAAAAGTTACGCTATCGTCAAATAGGGTTGCTTAGAGGAACTGATAAAAGAACCAAAAAACACGAAGTGTAACAATGGACATAAGTATAACTATTGGTTTAAAGAAACTAATGACAGAAGCAGAAATATCAATAACGTAATGCGATAAATTGCCACCCAAGGATTACTTAAAACCCATCAACCTCGAGATTGGTTAGATAAGTAAGGAGACAATTTACCCCGCACTAAAGTCCAAGGCATGTCCTCGCCCAATTTAAGGAGTCTTTACGTGTTATCCCAGCAGTTTCGCAGCAGTTTGTTTCGGTACAAAATTAAATACAGAGTGGGGAAATCGAGATGACCTTCCCGGATTTGAAGTCGGGACCCTCCATAGAACAGCAAAGCACGAATGAAAATTGTGTCCATTGTTAATGGATAGTCTTAAATGGGAGCCACTGGAAGAACAATGATTACGTGCACGTCTTAAGCTTTTAGCGAGATACAAATCATTGAAGTTTAACACTGAAACAGAAGGAATCATATAACCTCCACATTACATTGGTACACAAGACCTCGAAGGGAAGTTGAGAGACACTGACTGCCGAACACATAGATATAAGGAATCCTTTCTCCCTTTCACACAATTCATGAGTATAATAGAAGATAGTACATACGGCTGTTAGAGGATTAGGGGCGTTAGAGTTCCCGAATGTAACAGGGTGACCTAATACCCCCTGCCACACGCAATCGGCTAACAGGGTAAGATGTTTATGCAGACTACTCACAATTAGTCGAAGATGATATATCACAGTTTAGGTTCAACATTCAAAACAAAACTTTGGAAGCGGTTTCACTTCCAACGGTTTTAAGAACCACAAAGGTCTTTAAAACACATCAAATAGTCAACATTCAATCCTATGATAGTTGAAAATCTAATTACAAACCCCATTTATAGAAACACATTCCGTATCAATTAACCTAAGTACTACATCACATTCATTTGCCCTTTTAGCCCTGCATTAATCAGTGATTCAATTACAGACAAATAGAACTAAGTTAACAGACATTAGATACAGATGAAAGTAGATTAGAGCATTGATTGATGTAAGTGAAGGTCGGCATTTTTATAATTTTTGTTAAATTTGATACCTTATTCAGGTGAATCGATACAGGAACGATAATGCCACATGAAAGATTGGAGTAGTAGATTATATAAAATACATAAAGCAAGCAAGAATCTGAACCGGTTGGACGAGTTGCCGAAAGAATTCTCCGGAATTTTAGGGGAATTATTTAGTGATGTTCCGCTTCTTTTTCACTAAAGCCACTTTTGAAGCCATTATAAATGGTTACGTGTCGTGAAAATGACAGGTGACAATACAGCAATGATTTCAAGCTGTTAAAACATGCTTTAGATGCATAGAAAATGTCCTTAGATATGAAAACCAAAAAACTACAGTTAACTTTACTTCGAAATGTATTATTAACTGATTTTCTTCAACAGCGGGCAGATTTAAGGACCAGCCATTCAGTATTCACCCAGAGGAGATAAACGGTAACATTTCACAGCAGAACTCTCCCAGCCAAATAAACACCCATTCAGACCGATGGATAATATTAAGTAACACATTAATTAAATTAAAATCAGAACTTACGAACATATTAGAGAAAAATATGGACAAATTTCATGTACTTTGGGGAAGGGGAATTAATTCATTGGATAGATAAAAATTATGTTCTTCCAATGTTTAATAAATTCACTTACAATTTTTAATTAGAACACGTGCGAATTCAGGAAAGAAAGCTGCCGGTAGTACATGGAGTAGGTACATATGCAAATTGTCTAGAGCAACAAAAATGGAAGTGCATTAAAGTGCACTCCACCCAAAATTAATGCATTAGATCGAAACTTTTTTGTACACGGGATAAGCATAAGTGTTTGGAATGTATGAAAGAAGTGTGCTATGCTGGTTTAGTCATGTTGAGAGAATGGACGAGATTCGAATCACTAAACAGATAGATGATATATGAGAGAAGAATACATGGTTTGAATTCGAGGGGTTGACCGAGAAAGAAATGGGTGAGTGGGCTCGAAGATGCCCTTATAAAGCATGGAATGTTCGAAATTTCGGGAACAGAAGAGCATGCATGAAACAATGTATGAATGTAGCAGATGCGAGAGAAGCAAGTAAGGGTAGTGGAAGCATGGAAGACATTAGTAAGCGAGATTAACTTTCGTAACTTAACACCAGGCTTTTCTTGACCGTACCTATCCCGAAAGGGAGCGGCGGCGTGAAGGGCGTGTGTGTAAATAAATGCTTCGTGGTAATTTAATCCTTTGGGCACCCTGGCCAAAAAGTGATGGTAATGCAAAGGGCTGGCAGAGTTTGAGTAAGAAATGATGCAGATAGGAAAACCTCAACCCGTCTATGTAGTCCTGCGAAGGCAGATGGACCACGCAGCGCACTCTGCATGCAATGCTCACTGGGAGGAAAGGCGCAGTAATATCAACGCAATATAGAAGCCAAAACTCAGTAAGAAACCTTCCATATATTTCTTTTAATATATATTTTCCTGCGCATTTCTACTAATACCTATTTTGACATGAAAAGGAAGCATAAATTTCGTAAACGTCGCATTTCTCATAGTAAAATTTTTGTCAGCTAATGAATTTTTCGCATGTCAGTCAGCTTCGCAGACGGTTAATCATCAGAGCACACATCAAAAAGCACAATTGCGCAGCGGAAAGGAAGGGTCTCAAGTCGCGACTTCCCTTTCCTGCAAGTGCTATGGAATGCAAGAGTGCTCTCGCGGGAGAGATAAAATATCTAATTAATTAGTCTGATGGAAGGATGAGGGAGTGTCGAAATGTCGTGCGCGGCACAGCATTAAAAGAAAAAAGGGTGAGATTTAAAATGGAAAAACGAAGCCATTATAATCAGCTGCGATCAGATTTACAGGGAGATGCTTAAAAAGTGAAAAAGAAGTGATTGAGCCATCCGAAGTGGATTCCTCTCGGGAGGGGATTGCAATCACTCCACCCGAGTTTAAATGGGTCCACGGCGATAGAGAGAAGGGAAAAGAGTCAATTTTGGGGTGTTGTGGGATAAGGAGAATCACTTAAAAGTTGGCTTTCGGCACGCTTAGTTGAATCGTGGCTTCATGTGAAATGCGAGATAAGGAAATTGCATAAAATTTAGAAGTTGTAGGTGTTAAATCTTAAAAACCTATCGGAGAAAACGTAATTATTAAGGATAGATCAAATCTCAGGATTTCGATCGAGGCTGAAAACGCTTTTCCTCAACAAAAATACACAAAATTAAAATTCCATTGACGTCATCAGTATTTTGAAATGCCGAGTTCCTGTAATCAAACCTATCCTGGACTAAACTTATGAATGCGTTAGAGAATTTGCTTTTCATCGAGAGGAAAAAATTTAATGATATCTTAAATGTCAATTAATCTTTTTTAGACTAAGTAAATTCAGTTCCATTTTTTATTAAAATGCCTTAATGGTTCCAACAACTGTAGAAGATACACGCCAGTTATCCCATATTAAACGCGAGAACAGAGCATATGTCACCATGCGGGGAAGTCTACAGATAAACTGAGAACTGCGAGCAACAAAATATTTTTTTCAAGGAAAGTCGTAAAAAATAAGAGAAAAGAAATTTGGAACACAAAAACCTTGTGTGCTACCAATATGATCTTGAATACACCGGACGTACACATTCTAGGCTAGGATACTATGATGAATTATGGTTAGGGAGAGCATGAAAATCATTTGTTTGAAATAGTGTCGGAGACGTAAAAATAACTCCGGGTTAAAAGGATTTTTGACATATATCACGACAATATTTTACGACTCGACTTGCGAAAGTTTCTGGTGACCCACTCCCAATCCCAAATGCAATAGAGAAAAACAAACGCCCATGCCAAGACAGGAGTCGAATCTCGACGCTTGAGTTATCAGCCAGGCTAAGCCGAATAATACTTAAATGAAAACCAATTTCCTCTGGTCGTTACTTTGCAATTAGTTAGGAGTTTGAAAAAACTCATTTTAATAACTACTGTACTTAAGGTTTTTCATTATGTCAGTCAAAGGACTCAATAAAGTACGTCCGGTACTTACGTTTGAAGAACTTTAGTCCTCACACGAAAATACTCTATTATTTTCATTTTTAGAGCTATGAGCCCCTTCAGCATCTTCCACGAGCCAATTGGATTTGATAATCCTACACCGAAAAACACTGTCTTAAGGAACTGTTATTAAAATTATCCAAATGGTAATTCTAAAATGTGAATAAATGCGTTGCAATATTCGGCAAAGCCTATAAACGTAGGTACCATACTGACGAAACGCATACATATTCATCAGTCCCTAAGTGAATGCCATTTATAAACGATGAGACAAAATAAAAATATTATTGCATGAAATACTTTGGGGAAGCGCTCCTTGAAAACAGGAAAATTGATAGCTTTTTCCTTATAATATCCATTTCATAACTCCTGCTTCAATTCCAAGAACTTACCTTCAGCTATTGATAAACTTGTGTGCCAATTAACTAGGCAGGCATCTACAAAAACCTTTTATATAAAAAAATGTTACTTTAGAAGTACGATTACTTTCGCTTGATTATTTTAAAATAATATAAATTAATGGAAACTACCTCCCATATATCACTTCAGCATCATGACAAGACGTTCATTTTAGATAGGTACTCAAGGAAAGGTGCCGCTTTTGTCAACCAGTCATAGGCGTTACAATAGACCACCCGAAAAATGCAAGGACAGAAAAACTAGGTAAGTATCACTAAAATATGAATATCCCACCCTTTATCCCTTCTCCGTCCTCGGTCGAGTAATAGAAGCCGGACCGTCATGCGCCGCTTCGCCTACGGAGTCTCTCCCAAGAATGCGTCCCTTCTTCCGGACCTCAAGCAGCACTCACGGCGGAGGGAAGGAGGAAGGGCACATGACCCCATCCCCCACCTCGCCGAAACAGGTGTAGAGGAGAGGGCTGTCTGGGATGGGGGCAAACAAAGGCGAGTGATTCCTTGGGGGACTAGATCACTGGCGATTAAGAGACGAGCAACCGTATTCCGCCTTTACAACCATCCCACTCCAACCTCCCGCTCCCCTCCACTCTCTCCTCACCCCACCGAAGCAGTATCCCCTATTTGCATGAGGCTCCTCAAAATGAAAAGAAAAAAAACTCCCCTCCTTGAACGCGGTGGGCCCTCGAGGAGGGTCGCTCCGTCGGTCGTCCGGGGAGGCGCGACTCAAAGGAGGGGCCATTCCCGGAGACAGGAGCCGCCCTTCCGTTAAGGTCCTCACCAAACGAATGCCGACAAGCGTGGCTCGCCTTCTCCCGAAAAAGAGACGCCTTCATCGGGAGGCCTTCCCACCCACTTCTCGGGATCGGGGGGGAATTGAGGCGGGATGCGAAATTCGACGATAAGCTACGACCGTCCTTCTTTCGCATATTCTGCGAGGCACTTGCTTTCTGTCAGTGGACTTAGCAAAGGATTCGGACGATCTACATGAACGTGTAAACAAGCACTTTTACAAATGCATTGTGAATATATCGCCGATAATAATTCGGGCGCTCCTGTAAAGTCATATGCGACTCCGTGATTTGAAAACGGACGAATGCGCCAGTTTTACCGAATTTGTCATTTTAATATCAAGAATGTAAATCAATAGATTGTTTATTATCTTGAGATCATAATTTAGCACATGGAATTGAAATTAAATTAAAAGTTTCTAGTCTTATAACTATTGATAGTTGGACAGGATCCGAAACTGAAAACTGGGACATTAATTCGACAAAATTTAGATTGCTTCATGATAGTGGGCTTTTAAGTTGGGTTTGTGTCCAATTTCTGCAGTATGGTAAACCTAAAAGTAGCAAAACTAATAGTTTAAGAAGCACCTTAAATATAAATTCAAACAGTTCTCTCATCAATAGGGGGAAGCATTTAGCGGCAAGAATAGAGCGTTCGCAGCAACGAAGCGGCTCTTAGTGAAAACGATTTACATCATAGCCTTGGCCATTCAGTACGCCTGGATGCCATATTGCAAGGAGTGTGCTCGGCTTGTTGTGCCGAACGCGGAAGTGAAAACTGAAAAGAAAACGGTCTCGAGTCCAAAGCCACGCAATCCTGCGTAAAGGTTTGCGTGGTATCAAGAGGTCCCACGCCATTCTAAGGCGAAGGTGGGCACAGAGTGGGAGGCTTTGGGTGGAGGCGGCAGGGTTAGCGAGGCGGGGGAGGAGGGCGTGTTGACGGCAATAACACGAAGGGCTAAAAAGGGGAATAAATGTCCGAGGCGATGGCGTCGAATGGGGCTTGAAAAAACATGACCCGGCAAGCACCCCATGTCAATGGGATACACATGTCAAGATGTTGATGCGGGGAAGGGGGGAATAAATTTGGTCAATATAACTATACCGTTTGTTGTTTTATGACTACTCACAGTGCCAAGATACTATAAACTTACTACATGACCACTTTAGCCAGGAACTTTGGTCCCGGTTATTTTATACATGTTCAATACAAAATTACAGAGGCAAATACAGTTCAGTTCAAAGAGGCGTCAATCCAGAAAAAATCAAATTTATGATAAATCTAAACTTCATTTCAACTTAAATCACTACTTATCTAGCTAGATGCTATTTCTTATTCAAAACGCAAAAAAATAATTGTTCCCAACATCATGAACAAAATTAATCATAATGATTATACGATCGTGAGTCCAGAGGTGTCTATTTATTGCTCTCTCTGTTAACGGACGTAAATTACCCAGTGTGTGAACAGCTCACGGCACCGAAGTCTACACGATGCCATCCATCTGCAGTGAGCACGGGCTACTCGGGTGGTCACCTGGTTAGGTTTACAGTGGTATGACGTCTGCAGAACGTTCCAAATTAAATTATACCATTGCCGAGTGAATGAGGCAAGTGAGTATCACAGAAAATTCCTTTGCATCAAAAGGATACTTCTTGAACACACAAACACCAATATAAATGCCGTTCTTTCACCTTTTTGATAGATGACATGTGACCTTAACCTTTCGTTAACAGTTAATTTGCATATATTCATGTGTCAAATTTCTTTCTATTAATTCGGTAATACATGCTTAATTACTCATAAATTAACACCTTTCCATACATATAAGAGAACTGAGTAGTCTCTCACTCTCACCATATTCCCTTTTCATCTATTTTTTTGGTAGATTCGCTAAAAAAAACTGTATACCTATTTGAACATTTAAACTGCAGTTACCACTTCCGGTCGTGGTCCTCTAAAAGTTCGATTACCAGCGGAATATTTAATTTAAAATTTATATTTAGAAGCTAATTATTTAATATTTAACACTCAGTGAGCATGCACGAAAATCTACCTCATAATTTGTTAACCAAATGATTTTCAACTTTTTTAAAAATTCCTATTCTCAGGAAGGAAAGAAATTCGCTACGATTATTGAGTTGCTACCTCTTCCATACTTTGAATAGAATGCTATAAATATGATGTACACAGAATTACATCAAAATAAGACTAGCTATCAAATAATAATTAATTAAGAGAGTAAAAAAACACCACCTACTAGGTCAGGAAAGAAAGACATTTGACAACTATCATCGTGAAGAATTGCGCACAAATTTTCATATGAGCACAATGATAAAGTGGAGAGCGTATTAAAGGAATTTTATGCACATATCAGCCAAGGGACGCATGTAGATTTGATCGTCCAATAATTAAGTAAATGGAAACAAATTTTATAATTATAAGAGGATATACAAGGACAAATTTTACGAGACGGGATGAATGTTGCGTGTACATCATTTTAACAGACATCATTAAGAAAAGGGAAATCCTATGAAGAGAATAACTGTGGTAATTAAACAATGGGAAGAGATAAGGCTATTCTTTTTGACAAAAATATTATGCACGGAGAAATTGAATTATTTATTTCATAACAAATAAGGGAATCCCCTATCTGTGGATAAAAATGTACTGACTATTACACAATTAACCTATACCTTCTGAACGGTCACCAAGGAAGAAACATTGTTTACCCGGACAATTCAACTGTTCAGAAATGAGTACGGCTATATTTCATATCTCGCGTAATATACAGAACACAAATGAAGGATTCTGTACACCGAGGGTGCCTAAGGTTAATGGTAAAAAAATTAGACAAGTAAAAAGAATTGTAACACAAAAAAGCTATCACAGCGTAACGGAGCTAGCATTGGCAAGGGAAAAATGGAGGGCTGCAAGTACCCAATCTACGGATTGAAATATTGATGCGAATGAAATAATGTGACTTTTATAGTCAAGATCATCTCAATAAGGCGTTTTTATTTGAAAATTAGATCTCTGTTTTCAGTTCCTATTTTCAAGATTTCCTTTATTGACTGAACGTTCACAGTTTTCAACTATGCAACGAAGCATAATATTTTTCATAGTACCTTAGGTAAGTGTTCTTATGACATTCCCGTGTCATGAGCATTTTATTCAGGAGTGATTACGTATCCATAACTTGCAATTTGAATACTTCTATACGATCATATTAATTAAGATAAAATTATCACGTAAAGGCATCATCTCACGGATGTCTTCATAGAACAATTTGTTTTATATGCCAAAATATGCTATTTAATCTTTTACGTATATATTACTTTCACGTGATCATGGATAGAATTGAGCGTGATATACCACGGTTTCTAGATTTAAAATAAATATAAACACCGGAATAGTTACATATTCACTATCATAGAGTCACAGAGTAAAAAAAATTTAGTTGGTTATTCAATGATGCCATTTGGATTGAGAGAAGAACTGGTACAAATACAAAAAGAAATGGATTTTAACAACTTCAAATAATCCACTACCTCTTCAGCGTATTCCAGCGAGTTACATTAAAAAAGAACTGTAGACAGCCTAAAATATGGTATTTCATGAGAAAGTAGCCTTCACAAAAATTGCTCACCTACCTCAAGATTTGATTTCCCTTAAAATTATGTGGAAACTGGGCGATATAACGAAATTCTGCAAACCCCCAGCGTTAATGCACCTGTACCCGTGTATCGCAGCACATTTCCGCAATTTTACCAAGGTATATGAAAAGTACTCACTCTTTGGCGAACTGGAGTAGAAAAGGCCACGCCAGTGACCAATTAAGAACCGCTCTTGATCCAGTCGCTGCAGCGCTTCGTTCCAGGGCGATGTAGGGTGTGTCGTGGGATATCCAAGTGCCCGAGTCCCTTTCCATTGATGCAATCCCGCGACGATCGAAATGGGATCGTCACAGGAAACACATGGTGACCGCCATCGAGAGGGTTCTTACTCACTGCCGTCCCAACCTTCTCTTGCAGAGTATCACCTAAGAGCATCCGATCTAGAATTCCAAAGACACAGCCAGATTTTCTAGAGGACACTTGAGCTATTAATGTATTTCTTCCTGCATAATATATGTCGAAATGTTGACATTTGCATACCATACCTTTATTGAATTTTGAGAATTTATTATCAATACAAATAAATCAACTGCTGTATTAACATTTAGAATCGATAAAGTTATATTGTTAGCGAACAATTAAACTTTGTTTTTCTAAATTAAAAGGCTGAAGTACGTTAATATTTCATTTCCTTTAGACCCATTGATGTGTAAC
Source organism: Calopteryx splendens (assembly GCA_002093875.1). Lineage (NCBI taxonomy): Eukaryota > Metazoa > Arthropoda > Insecta > Odonata > Calopterygidae > Calopteryx > Calopteryx splendens. The sequence continues at coordinate 1,157,992 of LYUA01000081.1, read as the reverse complement.
TAAATGTATTACTATTCGGTATTCTCATATTTTCCGCGATTAAACCCATATTTGATTTATCTAAAATATTTGATTATTCTATCCAATATTTGATTATTCTATCCAATATTTGATTATTCTAAAATATTATTTTACTTTAGAATAGGTATATTGAGGCAATAAACATTTGCAGCATCTGAGGAGCTACTTACTTTCACTATGCGAATAATGGAGAAACGAATGAGTAAGTTAAGAGTTGCTACACTGCAAACATCCTACACATAATTCGAGCGTTTGGGACCTTCCACGAAAAGACAACTCGAGCGTAATTTTCTTATCGAAATATGCCATACTTAGATTTTTAAATTAAGAATTATTACGAAGTCATGGAATGCGTTAATAGCAATTGATTAAATTTTTTTCATTTTTATCCCACAATTCATTTGATAAGTTACGACTACTTATTTCTAAAATAATAATACTTATAATATAAATGATATTACTTAATACAATGGAGAGTAAAATTAACGCATAGGTGGGACCAGTTCCTTTCCCTGTGCCACCTGGGGTTTCCCTGAAGATCTGGTACCCAAAAAAATCAAACACCTTGGGTGAAGCTGAGGGTGCCCGGAGTCGACAACCGGTATGGAACCCGGGGTCTGATGTTAGTAGCCCAGCGCTCTATCCACTGGACAACCACTACATTTTACTTACTTGGCACTTGGTTCGTTCGGAATCACTATGGGCATTCTGCCATGAGAAGAGCTTAGTCGGATTTTTAGGACTTTTGTAACGTATCCTTGGTCAATAACACGTGCAATCGAATAATTTACAACTTATATAATTCCTTAGAATACCATGGACCCATTACTGGAAACTAAAATCGATATTTCTCACCACTGGGATGAGATTTCTCAAGCAGCTAGCTTACAAAATTCTTAATTGTGTCAATGTAACTACACAACTTTAATTTTCTTTTTTAAACTCTGCATGGATTGGCTTATAAAGATTTAGTTACCTTTGAAACTGATTTCTTTGTGTGACCAATGCTCTCTCTTCCAGCCCCTGGCTCTCACGTCAAATTAAAAAAATGACCAAGAAATAAATGATTCTCCTCATTAGGAAACGAAAAGTAAGTTATCAGACCAATATACTGTTTATGCCTTTAATGCAATACAAACTGCTTGGCATATTCGCCAGCAACCTACATTGTGCCAGCAACCTACGGTACCAACCGCCAACAACCTGCAACATAATTCGTTTAGGAAAAGTTTAAATGCTACAGTAAATTTGAGTATGAAATCATAAATAATACCCTAGAAAACATTCAAGAAAAAGACAATGTTTCTAATGAGCTTTTAGCATTAAGAAAATAATAAGCTAATGCAAAATCACCATATGCGAAAAATCCACAGTGAAAAAATCATTCGCCTGAACCGGGACTC
>LYUA01000081.1:1127497-1138210 GCA_002093875.1 Calopteryx splendens | reverse complement strand
CCCCGGTGGATAATTAGAGGGACGAGATAGGGAGGCAGGGAGGGGAAGAGGGAGAGGTCAAAAGGATAGAGGGCGATAACGGGAGAGTAGGCAACGGGCTGGGGGGAGAGATGGAGGGAGAGAGAGTAAGGAGTGTTCGACGCTCACGGCGGGAGAGAGGGAAACGCCGCTTTGTTTTTATTCTCCTGCTTAAGCCTGCGCGCACACACACACAGGTACACTCTCAGATACCTAAACAAGGCTCTGTTCCTTGCGCGCCTTGGCACCCGCAATATGAATGGATTCCAGGTGGAAACAAGGAGGATGGATTAGATGTGGATAACCGCTGGACTGAAAGGTTAACGAGGTTATTGAATTGCGAACGACACGTCTGTCTGCCGACTTTATCTTCGATTCTCCTCTTTTATTGTCATCCTTTTTTTCATTTCTCGAAGGAAGAAGGCGGTTTAATTATCACGAACATGCACCATCGCTTAATCAAGAGATGAAATGAAAGAGGGAAGATGAGGTTTAGAAGAGAATGAGGTTTTTATTCGACAGAATGTTGAGTATTCTTAAGTTGAGTCTGAAATTCCATATCCAAAGATAACTTTGTTCTTTGCTCTTCACACATGAGAAATTTCTAATAATGCCAGTAAAGAAACAACACACCCAGCGTAACATACCCAGCAATCTTTCCATCAGCGAATTCGGGGCTCGACATTTGAAAAAAACAATAAAATTTTGTTTAACAGAACGTTATTTAAGAGATTGGCAGACCCATGACCAAAGTTCCTGAAAAAAAGCCATGATTTTCATATTGGCTCTATTCCTTCTAGATTCAAAGATAACTGGAGTAATAATGGTCGTGGGTTTCCGGACCACAACGATTATGTACCAGGGTTTTACCGTAACCGATTCTTCCGTTGAATTGCCACTGAACTTCCACACTACCACGCTGAACTACTTATACTCGTTCAATTTCATCAAAGTAAAATGTGCTTACATACACTGCCATCAAGATTTTACGTCAACCACTCAAAAATCTAAAGGTTTAAGGGAAAGCGTTCTGAATCCAGCGTAAGGATCATTCTTTAGAATAATACCAAAGAAATAATTATTCAACACATATTCATAATTATTTATTTTAAATCATAGCATGCCAATTTCCTCGCTTTAGCACTTTAAGAATTCCAGGTTCTTCATGGGTTTTCCAAGCAGGTATGTGTATGATTCTAGCTATGTTCTCTAGCACTCTGCCCAACCCTACGGTGTGGATTGAAATGCCTTACAATTTAACGCGAGACAATCCTTTTGGGGGATTTTGAAGAGAAAAAGAATCATCCTTTGTACTCAGAGTTTGGGTAAAACTTTTTAGGCATGCCTTTGGAATGATTTTTGATTCTTAAAGCCAAAGCGGATGCAATTTTTCTAGAGGAACAGACCCACCATCCGCACCATCTACCAGATGAAATGGTTTTCGTTCTCCCATCAGTTGAAAAAGTTTATCCACTACGGCTGGATTGGTCGAATAATTTCACAGTGGTGATGTTAGTACATAGATAAGTAAATTTGTCTTGAAAATTTCAAAAATCCATTCTGTGGCTAAAATTATCCTTATCATTTGAATGATATTATTAAATGTTTCATGCATATTTTGCACTCCCCTTAACTTCATTGCTACAATTTCGCAATTTGCACGAACAAAAATTGGTATTAAATTCTACACTAAACTTCACTTAGTTTGTTGTTTGCTAAAGTTAAAGCATTTTTACTTTTCTTCTCTTAACCGACCTTTCTCTACAAAACAGACTTGAATAGATTACAGATTCGTATTACAGACATTTAATGTATTCCTTATTAATATAAAAATTTCAAATAGAATTCCGAATTACAACACATTTAGATAGCATACCGAAAACCAAGTATTTTCTTTCACACTGCAAGGTAAAATATCAAATATAGGTTTAAAGGCTGATATAGTAATTACGACATCCGAGTCAAAAAAATAATCACTGAACTAGGAAAATATATAAGCAAGAAAGAGATCTAATCCAGCTTATCAGTAGTACCCAATTGGTGTATAAAATCAAGTATTTTTAAATTAATACAATGGATAGGATTTTAATTAGAAATCGGTCTCGCTAGGTTGATATCCACACCTATCTATAGTTACTTATCTTTTAAGTACTGCACACACACCAATCACTTCCAAGTAACAATATTTTTTCATAACCCTTTTTTTTACTAATAACAATTATTCCCTTGGATGGTCAGCTTTGTCTTAATAATCACTTCAATATTATTTATCACTTTATGTTTTAAGAAGACTCAGATTATGCTTCCCCTTTTTCACACACACAAGATGAGAAAACAAATTCTAATGAGAGTTTCATTGAAAAATATTCGTAATATTCAGCCATACAAAAATTTAATGCACACTTTCATGTCAATAGCTTTTCTTAAATTTCCAACATGAAAAACAAAAAGGCCTCGTTAAAAGCCAGCACAAAACGATCAAAGCCATAAACACCATTATGATGCAGATAATCGTCACCACCAGCATCACCTGTGACTTTTAGTTAAGGATTGGACGATCAAGTTCTTAACAAGAGTTCAATCGTATGTGACACGACCTAAGTTTGGTAATTTAATACGCCACAGGGACCGTGTGCCCACACAAAATGCGATGCATACCATAAGCAATAAACTCTCATTAAGTAGGTAGTACAGCAGTAACATGAATAAACTCCAACAAAAAAGAAAAAATGATTTATAAATTAAATTTGGTAAAAAGTATCAAATAGGGAATGTTCGCTGCGTAGGTTTATTGGCCAATTGGAAACTGATTATAGTGCAGGGATAATATAGCAACACAAATCTGCACATTAACAAAAAAAATTAAATACAATTGAATCATTTGGATATATCTCTCATAGAGGAACTCAGGGAAAAAATAAATAGGTACTTATTCATCTATTTAAGTCCTCTATAGATCGAAAGCTAAGGTTTACGCAGGTCGTGCCGCTATTGCGTGTTTAAAAATGTCTAGTTTTGACAAATACTTGTTGCCGAAATATTATAAAACAATTTCCATCCAAAGTAGCTGAAAAATTCTTAATTCTGATTTTAACCTAGATACCTACCGATCCCTTAAAACAAAGTGTTTCATTATTTTTATTTAAATAAAAATTCTGAAGGATATCACTAATCACATCCAACAATTGTCAATGTTTGTGAGTACTTGACAGAGATTTCTTTAGAATATGCCAAATTTCTATTCTTAAAATTGTGCATCTATGAACTGCTACTAAAAGATTTATGAAAGTGTGGTGCGTCAAAAAAGATGTGCACATGCATTTTTTCTCTAAGGGATAAATATTTGGCATCTGATAGTTAAAATAGTTGTTCCACTCAAACCCAGTACAAATCCTCCCTTTTTGTCACCCAGGCAATATGTAAAGGGTTTTTCAATCACGATAAATAAATAACTCGCTGAGTTGCAATGCATTGCAAATCAAAAGCCACTCCGCTAGATGGAAGCACGTCAGCCGTTCATCGCTTTTCTGCAGAAGTGTCCAGCATTGGTATAGTGTTGTGGATATTGACTGGTACGGCAGTCTTTATCAAAGGTTTTTGCCAAAATAATGCCTTCCAATTTTAATTATTCAAATGGGGGATACGCCACCATCTGATTTGACTCCAGCTTCCGAAAAGCATAAAAATAGATGATGAAAAACTATGATTCTCTGATTAAAAGGAGAATGCACGATTGACGAAAAATAATCTTGTTTTTCTGGTTGTCAAGAGATGATGGACACTTTTCATTACAATGAACGCGGATAAAACATTTTAGGGCATTGCCCGACAGTAGGAAAGAACTAATTTCGATATAAGTACTACTTTGTCTAAGTTTGTTTTGGAGTAATCAATAATTTTCAACCTACCGCAAATGAGTGCAACAAAGAGTATTTTATATTTTTATCGATAAAATTTTTCGCGAGGATTACCAGCTTATTATTTTTAATACCAAACTAAATTTGACAAGGTATTTGAGTGACAGTACCAACAGGTTCTTTCCCAATATGAACTTAAATCAAAGGTGAGGTCTCCAAGAGTCCGAGTTTCGCTTGAGTAAGCTGCCATAGTTGTCCAATAATGCTCAAGTCCGCGAAATATTTAAAATGTCCAGTAATATTCATATCACTTCATTAAAATCTCGCCTTGCCCATTGCAATACAGGAGAATTAGCCAGCAGCGACTATGGCGGTCGCTATATGCTATTCAGTAGATCGGTAAAATGGTACAAATTGCGCACATGAACGACGATTTCTCAATTTTTCGAGAAACACATGATAAACCGTGAACAGAATAAGAAACTTCATTTCTTAACTCGTATTTTGGTTTAAGCCCAACGACTATGCCTCAATTATTTCATATATAAAGGAGCAAAAGAAACTGGTCCCACCAAGCAAGTTCCCTCATGTCCCAAGCATTTCTTATGGGAGGAAATAAAAAATTTGTAGTTCGCGGATCGTCTACTATTTGATTATGGTTTTTGGAGACGACGCCACTGCCGCGAGTGGAAAAACGTTCGAAATGGTAACTTCCGGTGTGTGAATCTTACTCAAAATCTAATCAGCCATCTACTCTTAAATAAAACCCTACGTGTAAAAATTCACATGGCTCAAATTAATACTTTTTGAGCATTTCGTGAGCACAAAAGCCCATCACAGATACATGAAGACAGACACTCCGAAAATAGTGAAAAATTATTCAAGGGACCTCAAAATCATGTATTTCCATTGAAATACAGGACACCATAAAAATATTTTCACATATTCTTCTATATGCAGAAAGTAAAAAACAATATACTTGTATAATAAGAATAAATGAATTTCCTTAAACATTCGCGCCTCGTGAAATTTACCTATAATGACAAATATTCTCTTTCGATTCTCAAGTTGGATATTTATGTTTCCCTAAGACGAAAAAAGAACACATTTTAAGTTTTCCCCCTAACACTGTTTCCATATGCCACTTTGCATGTTTCATTTTACTGGCTCTTCAATAAAAAAACACTTAGCAATACAAGGAGAGAAATTAGGCATCCGTCACCTTTTACTAGGTGTATTATAATGCACATTGGGATAAGATCGTTCCGAAGTTCATATTAGTCTGCCGCGCACCTCTCGAAGACCCAAATATCCTATTGTGAATCTTACTAGAGATAAAGCCCCGCCGACAGGAGGCAGCAGCTTCTTTTGAGCCCGCATTTGAAGCACGACAACGGCGGTTACCTTGCGTGCTCCTCGTGCGCATGCTTACACACGCACCAGACAGAAAATGAGGGGAAAAAACAGGTCCCGTCCGCGACATTACCAACGAACCCATTTCCATGCACACCTCTATAATGGATTACAGCGGTTCATTGCCTTCGGAAGTTAAGTCACTGAGCGTCCGTTAACGCCATGCTCTTGTAATCTTGCAACAATCAATCTTTTAACGTATTGACCTTCCTTGTGCCAAAATAATTCTCAAAAGGCTCTAAGAGTAGGCAGGTGAGTGGAAGCAACCAGGTATCATCAGTTTTCGATCTGAAGAGAGATAACTGTGCCCCTCACTCATCCCCTTCCTCACTACCGCTTCATAATGCCCCTCTCATACAGTTTCCTTAATTTCACTAAATTATTTCTGTCTTCTCTCAGTATTTTTACAATTTTAATCCATTGTTTATTTATTTAAATTTGCGTTCATCACTTCATTCATGTCATTCATTAATGAATCGGTTTGTATAATTCATCTGTTTCATTCTTTTTCACGTTATAGTCCACCTGCTCTTCTGTTCAACCGTACTTATACGTCCTTTATTTATTATAACTACTATATTTTTTTACTTTCTGACAACTTAATTTTTAATGTTTTTTTGTCGTCGTATTAAGATAGAATATTCAAATTTCAAGTCATCTTTGATAATTTCCTTTGTATTCTTTATGTCCATGGGTAACATATTTCCACAGTTGCAATCAACATTGTTCGCCTTGTTTCCTTGATTGAAATCTATTGGAACACAAACGTTACCCCACCACCACAAGTACCAAAGCAGCTCTTCATTCAATTTCTGTTGAACCTGTTCTACCTTTATTCGTTCCAAGATAGGTGAAGAAACCCAATTGCTTATATTCATATTGAGGTAGAAACACTTGGTTTTTTCACATGAACTTTATTACATACGACCTAGGCTTCGACTTGCAACCTGATGATGACTTTGTAAGTCGAAACCTAGGTCGTACGTAAAAAAGTTGATGTAGAAAAACCAAGTGTGTACCTCAATATGAATCCCTTCCATAAAGTGACGCCCGAGACCACCCAATTTTCTTATTTTCACTACCAGCAGCACACCTCTGCGCTTAGCTGTTCTTCGCTCCAAGTTTGGATTTTGTTTTCTTCCTTTTTAGGGTCTTCATATATTTTGGAGCACTCAAACACCTTCTTTGCACTAACTTTTGCGATAACTACGATGTCATTTTCGAAGAGAAGTGGATTATGTGTTCTCCATTTACGGTTACAGATTTCATTTCTTACTCCTTCATGTCCTTTATTGAATTTCCAAGACAAATTTTTATCTATATAGATGTTTCATTGGTTTATTTGTTTGTGTCCGCTCCTCATTCTCCCACCATCTATAACAAGTAACCCCCGCCAGTAAAGGACTTAAATTTCGAAAATTTAAATGTCTACCCTAACCTATATTATATACATAAGCGTATTATTGCTGGTTCGTCATGGAGACTATTAAACAAAACATGTCGTGCTATGAAAAAATGGTATTGCATTTGACGCAGTAGAACCTTCAAAGTAACTTTTATCCCATAAAAGAAAGAGAGAACGCTCATTTGCTCAAGCTTCACTTCAAAAATCTTAACTGACTTACTGTTTCAACGTAAATTGTAAATTTTTTGCTTCTCCTTCCTCATATTTTGATTCTAAATATTAGTAAAACAGCTTTCTTTTTCATCAATAATACACAAATATATAAAATTTGAATATATTTTTATACGAAAACTAAGAATTCTCAGGCACAAATAAACTCGATTGATGCAGATAAATGCATATGCACAATTTTCAAACGTAATCAATTCACTATCATAGAATAATGAATCGTAACTGGTTCCTGTAATTAACATTCAACGGTAGCAACTGAATAATTTGATACTGGATGGAGACATTTGATACATGTAGGTCTTGTCTTTGTCATGTGAGCTGTTACAGGCATACGAACAGACGAATTAACTCTCGAATAATTAAGTTTTACTAAGAATTACTCTTCAACGGAAAAAAATACATCCGTACAGGATAAATAATGTTACTTACTTAAATGCTAGTAATGATTTTCTAAAGACATTTTAAAAATTAAAAATGCTGGTATTTCATGGACTAATTCTTTTAAAAAATCCAAAGCTATAAATAAAAATAGTTTCAAAAAATTTTAGAAGATATTTCTCATCAATCCGATTGCATGAAATTAGGCAGATTTCTGGATATTGGTCACCATCGTAGCCATTATAAAATTAGCTCCTCTAATTATCACAATTTATTCCACAAAGTGAGAAGATGATCAAATATGCAACAGTTTTTAGTCACTTAACCCCAATTTGAAATACAGTCTTGAATAGTCAATAACAATATAAAAAAATAAACAGAAGACTGACATTAAAAAGGTCCACCGTACCCTAGATAAAACCTTAATGGAACTACTAGTCTCTCAATGGTAGAGAAAATATGTAGGTAATTCTATTGTCCAGAGAAGACTATCAAATATGACAGAAAACTTGGGTGTTTTTGGAGATGCTCGTACTGTTTCAAGAGTAGTTGTGTAAAAATTAACAACTCAATGTCTCACTCAACTCAATTGGCACTGATAAATGAGTAGGTATGTAATATATCATACACCTACTCTGAATTCAAATATTTTTACGACGCAGTAATGTCGTCTGATGTGACATATGTACATCATTGAAATACTATTTGTTAACGTAGACAATTAACTATGCCCATGATCAAAGAAAAAGGAATTATTAATTCAAATAGATGCACCTTTGGAAAAGTATAGGTAGCAAAAGGAAGCGTACGTGGATAATTATGGAACACCAAAAATAATTTCAATGACGATTGAAAAATTGCTTGCTCTACGATAAATATGGGCCTAAATTTGTAATTTTAACTTGAAACTTGTTTAGCAGGATGTAAATTAATGGACTATAACCTACGAATCACACTCAAGATGGTCATTTTAAAAGTGCATAGCAACCGATTAAAATTTTCAGTTACAGCGTGTCTCGTCTTGTAATCTACAGAAGACATCCCCTTATTAACAGAACGCACTAATGCCTAACGGCCAACGCTTAATATGACTCAAACTGAAGGATACAGGAATAACTTCGGGTGTAGTCCGAAGACTCTCCAGGTCTACGAGTGATGGTGGCCCTTCTCCATAGTTTTGAATGGTGCACATGTGAAACGGAATGTAAAATATATGTTCGTCGTGTCTTAATTCCGGCAGTTGCGGCTCTCGATCGTCTTCCTGTGTCGAGTAAGTTTCCCAACCGCTGTGGCATTTGCACTTGTCTGCATTGGCATCCTTATCTCCCTTGTGGCATCGCAGCATCTACATAACGGTTTGAAACATTTAACCGTTCGAACATCGAAAACCCAAAGAATCAATCACATTAGGACCGATTTTGTTTTGAAACCAGTTGGAGCAAATTTTTACATTAACTATATATAATAATACTTCTTTGGTGATGTGCACAAGTGAGATATTCCCGATTTCTATAGGCCATGACTAAACATTCAGTATTGAATACAATAAAGGCCTTTTAATTATTCCCATTTTATAATAATAAAATAAAGAACGGGAATGGAGAGATAATATGAACTAAAATAGATAATCTGAATTTCTACATTTTGTAATATGCATAGATACAAGCCTCATGAAAATAATCAAATTCACCATTTTTAGGAAATTGAATTTGTACAATCAAGGGAGCTAAAATTTGAATGCACAGAAATGTTTATACAAAATATGACGAGTGTTCATTTCCATTCGGGCATAAGGTCTTCCTTTATCAGCCAATAAGAATTTAACCACAGTAATCATCCGGTCGGTTTGGTAGGTGGGGGTCGAGCTCACCCAATACTAAGGCGAAAGACGTGTGAACTTCACACTTCAGGGTACGGGGGGCAGTTCCTTAATAAGAATATAGGTTTCCGTTTTATATGCCCCTTCCATTTTACAGTAGAATGTACATAGAAAAGGAAATCTTACCTCAACTCCCATGTCGAGATTGCTGGTCGTGTCTTGCTCCGTAGATCCGAGCTTAAAGTATTCCAAGTCTTCCACCGTCAGTGGGTTCTCCAAATCCCGGCAAGTGTTACTATTCGGAACGTAGGCCTTGAAATTGAAACAATCGAATTTTTAAAAAGCTGTGAGACCGGATAAATGAACAAGAACACACATAAACCTAAGCCAACCAATGCCGGTATGATGCGTATACACGTGTTAATATCTCTGACACGCATTTATTGACCTCACTGGCAACCGAAATAATCACCAAAGTTTTTGGTTGCGGTATAAATTCACTTCATCCATTGGCAAGGAATCATTAGCAAAACACCTCTGAAAGCAGGCAAGAACTAGCCATGACAAAAAACCTTTGACAAGACGGTCTTCAAAACATCAACATAAAAATAAAAACAGCAATGAGTTTTAAAAACAGCAGGAATGGTTCCGAGTTGAAATATGAACTCCTAAGAAATACTCTGTTGATTGGAAGAAGGAAGTCTGTAGGAAGAAGGAGCAACAGAAATACAATACATAAGCAATCCACTAATTTAAAGGCACTGAAAAATTAAAAAGCCCTTTTACACCATAAAATGGCAACGTCCGGCGATGGCCACAAAATTCAAACTAAAACCAAAAATTCGAATCAATCAATTTTCACTCTCTTTTAGAAAGAGATGTTAGCATATTTAAAGTACGAAAATACATCTATGAACACATTTCCGCACACATATGATCAAAACAAAATGCTAGAGAAAACCAAAATCATCATTTCCAAAAAAAGCGCCAAAGCAGAAATTTTAGAGAAACTGCCCGAGTTGGAGAGTTCGGACGTCAACATCACCTTAGAGCAATTACCATTTATTTACAACGCCATTTGATTGTTCTCCAGAAACATTTCAAGAAATATCTCGCGGTAACTGGCACAAATAAGGAAGAGCGAAAGTTAGAAAATTAGAAAGAAAATAAGAGGAGTGGCAGAGTGAAAGAGGACCATGCCCACAAATCGTCTTTCCATTTTCATTGACCAACCAGAGAGATATTTCCATTCACGACTGAAAAAGAAATCGTCCACGTTAATAAATGTGCAGGGAGGAAGAGGGATGTTTACAAACTCTGATTTCTAGTAGGGGATGGTTTCCGCAGGGACGCCCAAAAGCAGCTAGGGCTGAGGAGGAGGGGAACGGGGGGAGGAAGGGAGTGTATGGAGTGTGAGGAGGACGAACCACCTGGGAAGAAGGGGAGGTTTGGTTGTGCCCGGGGAAAGGAGTGAGGGAGTAAAGCGTGTGCACGTTTAAGTGTGTCGTAGGAGTGTTGGCGAAAAGGAAGAGGACGAAAGGGGGAGGGTGGAGAGCGAGCGAAGAGAGGGAGGGAGAGAGGAGAAGGAGAGA
>LYUA01000081.1:1110778-1121143 GCA_002093875.1 Calopteryx splendens | reverse complement strand
GGGTGGGGAGGGAAGGCAGGCATCGACTGTGAATCACGTGGGAAACCAGCACCCCATTTCTCCTTCAATCGGCCATTTTTAAGAGGTTTAACGCAGACAGCTTGAAAAGAGGTGCATTCAATTTCGAAGAGAAATCGGTGCTGGAGTTGGGAAAGCGACGAGGAAAAAATATCGTCACTTATTTCAGTGCCACGGCGAGTAAACAGCACGGATGTCATTCCGGAGGAATTTCCCCGATTTGGAGCGCAAAACAGTGCTTAGCCTTTGATGTACGCACCCGAAATACATGTGACAGCAATTCATGAAGTCATCCAAAATCAAACTATGAAAATATCTGAAAATTATTAGAATACGCAATACCATCACATAAAAACGAATGCTTTCACGAATGAACGAATTTGATACTTTAATAACAGAGGAATTCATAGTTGGGGACACTTCTAAGAAATTTACTCTTTACAGATCAAATACATATTTCTTGGTTAAAGTCCAGTTTCAATTTATATTTAAGCTACCTGTTTTTTATACTGAAGCCACATGCATAAAAAATTAATATAGTGAGTTTTTAACGCTTTATTCATTTTTCTATAATTGACCCATGATAGAAATACGCCTAAAATAATTTTAAGCTTCAATCTACATATTTATCGACTAATAATAATTGGTAAATTTTCTTGCAGACGACATTTTCAATTATGCGGCCAGAGACAAAGACTCAAAATGCTTTCAAAGAAAAACTATCTGGGATTGACACATTTTCCCGGAAAAAAATTGAACTTGAGACGAAAATATTTTGGTTTGGTTTGTAATCTCTTGTAAATACTTTTAATTCCTGCAGAAGCTAAATTACGTTGCGAGTATCAAAAGAGAAGAAAATGGACAAGATAATCCCTAGGTCAGGCATATTGAGAGTACTTAGTTGTGATAAAAAAAATTAAGCAAGGAAACTCCTTTGCAAATTTTATTGGAGCTTCGGCTTTTAAAGGCGCTGAATGCAATGTGCTACAAATTATGGAAATTTAGTAGTTTTTGTAGCAAAAAAAGCATTGTAACTTCTATTTGCCAAGCTTAAAAAATAAAATAAAAATATTTCTAGACTAATATCTCACTGAAAAATATCAAATTTCGATGCCAAAGTCAAAGGCGCCAATAGAATATTTATCAAGGTAATAGAAATAATTTATGCATTTCGCAATTAATAAAACCAGAAACAAAATAGTAGGTTCGCAGTTCCAGATGATTGCGATCACTTGACCATAGGCGAAACCGACGAAATTCTGAATTATTCACTTATTAAAAATTCCTTATAACTTCAAGATTACTACAGCTCCGACGAAAATACGTCTTTTAACTGTTTTGGGTCTATAACTTACGCATAAGAAACCGGGTAGCAGCCAAAAACCGTAAAGTTAGGAATCCCGACATTATAATTTTTTTCAGACTCCTTTAAAGAACGATCAGGTAATGAAATAATCCATTACATAAATCTACAAATAACGTTCCATATCATGCAACGAATACTTAATTTCTATTCAGTGTTCCTCGCATTTTCAAGGTCTTGCATAATTCATGCCATTAAACCTTAAAGCGAAATGATTTGCTAATCATGGCATTAAAGCTTTATTATCGGAAATATAAGCCTTATCGCAAAATATGCCTTTTAAAAATACCGCAGCACAATGAAGTCAAAATGTTTAATGGTAAATAAAGCTACGTTTTACATTGTACTAATTACATTTTGATTGAGAGAACTGGAGCGAATATTTGTTTTAGCTATTATTAATTTCCGCAAACCTATCTTGTTAGATTTTTAACGGTATCTTATAATAGGCTAGAGTAATATCAGTAGTTCTTTCGTGACGTTTTTTTAAATTAAAGAAGAAGAGGGGAAAATGAAAGGGAAGAATATCTTTTACGCCTATCATTACAAGTATGTCAGTAAAAACAGACTTTTCAAACAAGAATTTTATAATATATGGACGATTGGAATAGGTTATTCTTTACGGTTTATTTCTTGCAATCTCTTTAAAGAAGGGAGGTGGGAAAATGGAAAAAATACCTAGTAGTGGTGGACAATATTTTGACCAGAGGAATTATAATACTGAAGAATTTACAAGAAATACTTGATAAAAATCCAATGAATGAACTCTTTCATTTCGTTTCCATGTTTCAATAATGTATGTTGCATCAGAATATTATAAATAATAAAAATTACTATGCGTTTAAATAAGAACGTGAAGTAAAATACGTTCAACAGTGGATTTAAACAGCGTCTATTGATTTCATTACAGGGAAATTCCAAAAGGTATACCATGTACTGTTCTCACAATAGCTTCATAAACGCTATTGAATGTCACAATTCTAAGATGAAGACATTCATTGGCAAATCTAGGAAGAAAATGTATGCATTAAATTCAATACTCGGAGTTTCTCTTCGTTTATTTTTAAGCTCAAATTTTAACTTCCTACTACGGACAATACCTGGAGCTATCTCAGAATTATGCCCAGCTTTAATCGTCCAAAAATATTTAATTTTAAATGGGAGCATGGTATGCATATTATGGCAACTATTTGAGATCTCAAGCAGCAAATGTTTTTTTTGTCATCACTATCTTAAATTAGGTCAATATGTTTCCCCACGCATGGCCGAAGTGAAAATACACCATAAAATAATTACTGCTCCATTTATAACTTATTAGTTTAAGTACCAGCCGAAATTCAACGAGATTCATTATAATGATAATATAGTTGTTCATATTTAAAAATCATTAATGCTTTCAAAACTGCAATTGACCATTGAAAAGTTTTAATTTTTCATCGCTAAGTATCCAGTGATGAAGTCACCTAAATTTGTATTTGTATATTTACCTCGTGCGTGAGTTATAGAGGCATACTGGCTTAACCACATAGTTGCTCCTCGTAGTCTCTCTTTCTTCAATACATATCCCTAGGTTTCGCCTATTAAACATTGTATAATTTCTAACCACTAGCATATTTTTTTCTTTGCAACACCTTCATAAACTTTTTTACAATTTTCATTAAGGTGTCAATAGTTCCTCGTCATCTAAATTTCTCTTAAGTTAACCATTTCTTTTTCGGCGTAATTTCAAGTGCCTAATTGGTTTATCGCCTATTCTACTGCTTAATTCTCAAGTAATCCTCTTCCCTTTTCGACCTCTCAATTTCAAAATTCTCTTTCATTCACAACTCCTCTATTTCATTCCCATTTCTCCTTTCACCTATGACTGCGTATCAATCTCATTCCAGGTTCCTCAAGCAGGCATGAATGACAGACTGTTGGGAAATGGCACCTTATAAAACGTTTATCTTATGAATAGTGTAGCTTCCAATCCGTTGCAAGCAAAGTAAGGAATGAAGAAAAAAAAGCAATGCTTCAAATAAAATAAATGCTTTTGAAATGGTGTTAAAATAAGACCAATAAAGACTAAAAAATAAGCCCTTAAAAAAACATTAGTACATCTTACTATTTTTCCTCTTTCTACTCTTTCTTGCTCGACTCGGAAGTTAAATTTTGACCGATTAGGTATATCATTCGACCTTTCTGGGGTAAAACGAACCCATTAGAGTAAAACCTTATAATACAAATCACACTGCTATATTTAATTTTTTCTAACTTTCTATCGAAATTAAATTTATACCGATTAGACCGATAACGGGTAAAAGCAAATTATTAAATAAAAAATGCAAATTTTGCTATTTTTTATGCTGGTTTTGTCCAATCATCCATCTACGAGCCAATATGCAACTTTCTTACACGACTCGAAGACCTCAACTCCAAAAAAGCAACGTAATATATATCCTGTTTACGATAGCATATATTCCATTTTATATATCAAAAGACTGAAGTTACCTACATGATTTTATTTTACCCGCAATATTTTAGTGTGCAGAACAGCCCAATATTTAAACTAAAGGCTTAGTTCTAAATCTTTTATTCATGCTAGCTGGCAGCAAACCATTATTTTTCATTAACTGCTCTTGAAATTTGTAAATTTTGGAAAAGTAGAAACTACATTAACTGGATCGGTCATTGAGATTACCTCCTAAATATTTCAGTTGGCAGGTTTTGAATAAAAAAACACGTCATATCATTGAAAGTTTATGCCAAAAAAACATATTACCACCGAAAATACCACTCAGACATTTGGAACAACTATCCCACCTTTTCACTCAAAATATATCCTTTAAGGTATCAAATCCATACTCGGAATCCACAAGATGAAGGCAGGATTGATTCTCAAACACCCAGGTCCCGCCACCAACGAAGTTTAGATTTAACCACTTGGTAATCTCAAGAATAACGTAGCATTTAGAAATCTGATACTTAAAATTCCTTTCGGGTTAGTTTCAGACGACATAACTACGATTTTATCGCCACAGGTGCCAATTGGAGAGTGGGGACCCATTACATTAAATACTTTTATAAATTCCATTTTCTAAAACCAAAAAGTTAGTATCTTTTGTGGAGGGGACCAGATTACACCAAAACATTTGATTTTCAGTAGCTACATCACTGCCCGCGAAGTCCATTACTACTACGCCCTCCGGCTCTTGAGACGGGGTAACGTAAATCTTTCTTAGAATTTTCGGAACAGATTAGTCACAAATAGGTATCAAAAACAAAGAAACACGGAAAAACATGAATCTGAAAGTAGACATGAGGTGGGTGAGATTATTTCAAGTAGCTATCTTGATGAAATGCATCTAATGGTAGGATGACTATGGAATATGTGATATTGGATAATTTTGCCTCCCCTCTACTAAATAAAAGACCGAGGACCAATCTAAAAATAAAAAAGGAAATGGAGGTTTCCTTCTTTAAAACTCTTTATAATTTCCCACGCTAAAATTGAGCACACGTCATCTGATACGTAACATAGCCTATTTCGCTATAATTGCTCTGTGATTAACAACAACATTTAGAATCAGATAATTTTCCATTTAATTCGCGGTATTTGTATTTTAGGGCGCGCTAAAATCACTTGGAATAAGGCAATCAAACCATTCGTCTTGTCAGCTAAGAATACGGGAATAAGGATTTAGGGCATCTTTTTGCTTCTTTGTGAATCACGTTGGGAGACTTTCGTCCAAGAAGTAGGCCTGTCTTTCAAAAGAGCCCGCACGTAAATATGTGGATTGAACATTCTTTATGATAAAACATTACTTTCAAATAACATTGCAAAATTAATACACTGCTGGAATGAACCCCCAACTAATAATACTCAAAAACTAAAAAATAAAGAGAAGTAAAGGCGGGCTAACGGTGCCACTGGAGGGTATAACGAAGGTTTCATACAGATACGCAGAAGCATATTTTACAGCATGAATTACAAAAGTAAAAGCCTTTGAAAATGCGTATTATATTAAAAGACAAGATTTCAATAAAAGTAAGCAATGTGTACTAAAAATTGAAATATGCAAAATACACGAAACGTTGATACATATTCGGAGTTCAGGAAGGTAGCAATGAGTACGAATGAATGCCGAAAAATAGCACGGGAGTGAACACCACGCTTCAAGCTGTTTGCGGGGAATGCAATCACTTCTTACCGCTAAACATTTAACTATCTGGTATGAATAAACAATTAGAGCTCAAAACTATGGCACGCGCGGTAGTGGGAAAATACGCAGAACAAATAAACAGGAATAACGGCAGAGCTAACTGAGCGCACGAGAATTCACTCGGATTGAAGCATAGCATGAAGGGGTGATGAAAGACTTAGACGTCACTTCGGGAAAAAACGCGCTAGGATCAGACAGACAACTGAAGGGCAGGGAATTATAATTACCTAATCCAAGAACACAGACGATGAATTTCCATCCGATAATCTGAAATATACAACATTTGAGACACGAAAATGATGTCAACCGTGCAGAAATGTCAGTAATAAAAAATTCTGCTGAAGAGAATTTATTATACATTTTATTAAATATTTTTTTGCATTTTAGCCCCTGTAGCATCGATGCACAACATCAGGAGTGACCATATCGACGCAAGTAGGCATCGCACTGACATATCGAGATAAATATCGATATTGACAAACTGGTATAAACCCTGTGTAATATATCGCATTTAAATAAATTTCACTCCTAATGTTAATGAAATATAAGTGGAGGTAAAAAATTCAATCCAAAAATACTTCACAGATGAAAGATTAAATACAAACAAGAGAGAAGGAATTTGAACGCTGTCATCCTGCTGAAACTTTTTATTTTAGTTTATTATAGCAGTTTATTATTTTAGTTTAGTTGTTTGATAAAGAGGGAAAACGCGAGGATGAAGATGATGTAGAATACCAAATTACCCAAAAATATCAAATTACCCAAACCTACTAAAATTCTATAAGATGAAATCAACTAATTTTTCGATTCCATACACCACAATTTGAATTATTATTAACAGCACTCTACCAGTTAAGGTAGGTTTCTGATGGACACACCCTGAATATGACACTTTCTTCATTTCCACAAATTTCCTGCCTCCCTTCATTCCACCCAACATGGCTAATCCTTTCCTCCCTCTCCCTCGCTTACCCAACACTCCTAGCCTCCATCACATTCTTCAACATTCTATCGCCTATCAGAACGCCCTGCGTCCACTCTTCCTTCCTTCTTAGGATTTCTCTATAAATGCATATTTTTAACGATATCGTTACACCATCGAGTAGACCAAATAATTTCATGAAAAAAGAAAGCTAACTCTTAAAATGTACAAATTAGATTTCTCATTAAATCTATAGTGTATAGAAATATATGTAATTCCTAAAATTCACAGGTTTTACTTTACAGCTGAAAAAATATAATTAAGAAATAAATTATAATACAGATAGCGAATTAATTTACGAACATAAATACATTTTATAATATCTTAGGGTAATCTTAAATACTTACAATGTTAGGTAGCTCCTTATTAGGGTTTGACAAACACAACGGCACTATCACGCAGAGGCGCGACTCGGGGTCGAAATAACTTCTGCTTCCCGAATACTTTATGGCGCAGTCCACTGGGGAGCACCTATCCAATGGGTCTTCGTCTGGGGAGTCACATACTCGAGTTTCTAGAGTAGGATTTGCATTGCCTTGATCTAATTTCCATTTCACTTCAGCGAGATCATAGTAGTCTACCCATGGAAAATAATTTAAGGGGAAGAAAAAATTGAATTTTGGCTAAAGCAATACCTATTGCGCAATATCTATCGCGAATCAGATATAAAACCGACTTGAATATAGATATAGTCATTCCAACATTACTGGATAAGAAAAACAAGTCTTAACGAATATGACGACTTTCATTTGACCATATGTCGAAACATTCTTTAAACTACTAAAATGCAAATGGCTCCCAACTCTTAGATAATTTACTTTCTCCAAATGGTGACTAACGACGAGAATGCACATCCTCGAGAACTCAAACCTTCTCTTAAGAAGTCCCGGATACGCGCTTAGTTCTCCGGAGTGTAATTTTTCTCTTCTTTTGCAATCATCTTTCAGATAGCCAATATTCATAACACTAAGTTGGTGCGACTGTGTATTTTGAATATTTTATACTAAATACACTTCACTATCACTATTCACAATTTTCGGTTTTTATACTACGCACTGATAACCTTTATTCACTCTTTTTGATACTGTTTCGATAATGGACAGAAAGCAAAATCTTATCTGAGCTAAATAAGACAAAATGAAATGAAGTGTTTAGAACAAATTAACCCCTATTATTTAGTTATTATTTGCTAATAAATCCTTTACGGGTATAAAGTGCTTAAAAGGGATTATTAACGAAATTGTAATTGATAGCGATAGTTAATTTTAAACAACGTTACAACCATACATTTTTCTAATCGATTCACGGGATCCAATTGCAGTCCTTCCGTATGGGCCTTAATTTACAGGTATATGACTTTAATCATTCGGATAATTCCATACTTAATCCATTCTATAATGAATAAAACTTCTACAGCCGCACATTTCCGAATAAGGAAGGGGCCATAATGCAAATGGTAGGTAACTATCAGCATGTTAAGAAGATTGCTGATGTTATAAAAATTGCATTTGTGGCCCTAAGAAAATAACAATACAATATGTGTCCTTTTTAGTAAAACACAGCACTGAAAACTCAGCATACTTTTACAAAATGTAAGGACAAATTTAATTATGATGTAAATTTACTCCCCTTTTTAGATTCTTACTTAGTCATTCATTGCATAAACATTAATAAATGGAATCAACCGTCATATTTAGAAGTAAATTTCACTATCTCCTGATAAGTAATCTGCTGTTTTTACGGTTCAAGGTAATTCTAGGCTACCCTAGAGAGACTAATGTAACAAAGGGATGGGATTTGTTCGCACACCCACCCCACTTAACATTATTTCAAATAATTAATTCTTTGATGAATATGAAAACTTTCCAACGATAAGCCTGACTGCAGATACATCGAAGAAAACGACAAGAATCATCTAGAGGATGGAGCATAAAGCAGAAGAGGTTTTAGATGAAAGCAAGCTCGGATTTAGGAAAAGTAGGGAAATCAGATAAGTATGAAGAGGAGTTTGCATCACCCATTATTTAACTACATCATGAAAGTATTAATAGAAAGCAAAAAAATTAAAAGGTATGCTTCAGCAGTGCGCATCCATGAAGAAAAAAATCTGTGTTGTAGACGTAAAAGCATCGTGGCCGAGACACAGTGAGATCTGAAGAGGAGACTTGTTAACTAGGAGTGGGAAATGAAATAGTATCACTTAAAAACAAAACAAAACATTGGTATGTGGCAGAAGATAACTATGCAAAAAATTAAAAGCTGGAATAAGTGGAAGAGTTTTGTTATTTGGGAAGTAGAAACAGCAATGATGGAATAAGTAGTTTATAATTAAGTAGTCAATAACAGCAGTAGAAAGAAATGGAATAATTTACGGACTGGACAGGATGTTAGCTTGGCCTGTGGCAAGGGTAACCAATATTTTTCTCCAGATAACTAATATTTTTTGACCCAGTCTTAGCCTGATTGGAAGAATTGGAAATTTAGTGCTACTGAAAAATGACGAAGATAAAATGAACGAATATAACAACTAACAAAGAGGTTTTACGAAGAGAAGGCGAAGAGTAATGATAACTCTAAAAAGAAGGGATAAACTTATCAGACACATTTTAAGACACGATTTCCTGATGGGCTTCATCGGGTCATCATCGAAGGAAAAGTAAACAGGAAGGACTACAAGGGAAACGCCGTAAGGATAAATGGAACTAATCAATGATGACAGACGTCAAAGAGATGAAATATGTAGATATGATTAGGGGAGTCGATAGAAGAATTAAGTAGAGAGCTGAGTAAAATTGATTACCAGGGATTATGGCCAATTAATAGGTGATTTAAAGATGGCATATTCAATTCTTTAAAAAAAACTCGGACCAAAGTCGCATCTGTCAACATATCGATGTCCAAATGCAAAATGAAAATTACCTTTTAAAATTTGAGGGACATGTGTCAAAAACATTCTTGTATCGAATGTAATGTTTTTCGTCAGGATTGAGGAGGTCGTATTAGCATTGGCCAACTCGCTGTAGGTCATTGCGGAGCTTTCTTGGGAGATCGCTTCTCCAGTGGAGAGGGTAACTGTCTCAACGCTGACCTTAACCAGGCAACTCCCCTTCCGGTCATGTGGGTACTGAGGCGAAAAAATGAGGAAAAGAAAGATAGATTAGTTCGGCTTGGAGTCAGAATGCTAGTGGGCGTACCTACTTAAAATTCTAGGGTTTGAAAACGGAGGTTTGAATATAATGGTCAGGTATATGCCGTATAAAATGAAAATATGCATCCTATACGTAACAACATCCATGAGATAAGATTCACCAGCATGTTCTTGCATGCATTACATATTCCCATTACGGTTAGTTTCGGTCAACTTCGTTACTGTATCCGTCACTCTCAGAGTGACCCTCACATAGTTGGCGCTACATCTTTCGGCGATTAGTAGTAATTGGTGTTGATTACAATTTCTCCAACAGCCGAGGAGTTTCCTCTGACTGACTGAGTGTGGAGAATGTCATCTCAGGATAGTTATCCCCGCTCTTATATAAAACAACTATCCAACATTTTCGAGGAAAACTCATAATATTACACCTTGGCTTCTCTCGGGTTATTAGCCTTATAGACAAAATACTTACCTTGAACGTAAAACCTTTTTTAACACTAACCACTAAAACAGTTTTTTTCGTCCTTTATCTTAATTTGACGGATTTTCCAGTGATTAAAAAATTTTAAATTATGAACTGAACATACTTAAAATATTGTGGTCAATAACTATATATATATGTATATATATATATATATAAATATATGTA
>LYUA01000081.1:1059730-1081812 GCA_002093875.1 Calopteryx splendens | reverse complement strand
GCTTCAGTTCTTCAAAATAGACTCGACCTGACGAAAACGGGTTTCTGCGCTTGGGCCAAGAGCTTTCAAACAAGCTATACCATTTTTTGGGTACCAGGAAATCACAGGTGTTACAGGAAAAGGAACTAGCCCCCTTACCATGATGTGCGAATTTCACACGCCGTTGATCTTGGTATTGGGCAAACATTACCCTCACCTACCAAACTGATCTTTGGGTTGATTACTGTGATGATGATGATCTTAATAGGTCTGAATATTTGCCTATATAATATGAATGTCATCTAACTTAAACTGTCATCATAATGATAGTTTATCATGGAGTTAAACACCAAAACAGGTTATTTAATCAACATTGTAGCAATGATATGTTTCCTATTCTATTAAGTGATTCCAACATTCAAAACAATATAGCATGTGGTAGAACAAAATGAATTTAACTACATGTGAGAGTTTTCTTGCACCAGCTACTCAAGAACTGATTCTGCATGATTCAGCTGGTTGTAATTATTTATCTCATAGCATTGAAACTTTAAACAAGAAATTTTTAAAATATTTCCCAGTTTGGTGCCATACATTTCATGTGAGGTCCTCTGGACTTCTATGAAGACCACAATGAAACAAGTGCTACCATCTAAGATCAACTGATTACATTTCTTGAGAAAAATGTTCTTAACATCCCATCACTTTCTTCCTTATCTGCAGACAATGAAAATGTAAATTTTAGTGTACACGAGTCTATGCACCAACAATTCTTGAATTTAATGATAAACTTTACAAGGAAAATTGTGAATGCAATATTTTAATTATTAAAATACACTCAGTGTGATTCCAATTGATGTAGAGATGGTAATTATGAAAGTAGATATACTACTAATTTTCTGATTATTCTAAGAACACAGGAAAACTAAAATCGTTCTCTCAATTTGTCAATGCAGAATACATACAAATTCTAATTTAATTCTAAAAACAACGGCATGTGTAATTCACACACCAGGGTAGGGGGGACATTTTCTTTCCCTGTACCGCCTGTGCCAGGATGACCTGGTACGCAGCTTGGATGAAGCTGAGGTTGGCAAGAGGCATCACCCAGAATGGAACCCAGGCCCTCTGGTTAGTAGCTCAGTGACCCACTGGACTACCGCACCCCAACTTAAAATATAGGGTTTGTATATTCACAGAGGGCATGCTATGTTTGTAGAAAGCATTTGTTACATTTAACTTAAGTTTTTAATGATAAAAATATCAATGCAACTTTACTACTTGTCTTATGTGGCACATTTCTAGTACCACATTTACAGTAAACTTTATTTTAACATGAAGTTATATAGGAATGGAAATATTCTTTTTCCAAAAGTTTTAGATGAACAAATAATGTTTTACAGCATGAATTGGTCTCAAGATTAATGAAATTCAATTTTGAGCTTTCCCCTCGACCCATGGCCAGAAAGTAAATGATATGCATTGCTTTAGCAAAACCAGTGATATAGGTAGTGTCTCTTAACAAAATGGAGGGGTAACCCTGAAGAATGTCATGGTTCTAGCTTCAAATACAGAAGTACCATTACAACAGATTGCCTTTCTGCTTCTGCATCCTCACATCAGAACATTTGTTGCATATGTCCTCCACTTTGGCTTTAGGCTGGAGTCGTTGGTGCAATTGATGCTCACTTCAGGGCTCCATCATGGGAACTAAGTAATACCTTAATCAGAATCCGAATGGCAGAAAGATTTTTGATATACTTCAAGCAAGAATCAGAATGCACTCCATTTATGTCAAATTATAGAAAAAAAAATCACAGTAATCAACCAAAAGGTCTGTTTGGTAAGTGAGGACAGAGGTCACCCAGTACTACGCCCATAGGCATGTGAAATTTACAAATCACGATAGGGGTGCCAAATCCCTTCCCTGTGCCACCTACGATTTTCTAGGATAACCTGGTACTCGAAAAACGGTACACAGCTTGGGTGAAGCTAAGGGTGCCCAGAGGTGTCACCCGGAATTAAACCTGGGACCTTCAGTTAGTAGCTCAGCACTCTACCCACTGGACTACAGTGTCCCTGTATTAGATAGAATATAGAAGAGAATAATAAAGGAAGGCAGCTGGTTAAGGTATCATCAAAGCCATCATAATGGAAGAAAGTGTGTTATAAGAGAATAAAATGGCAGGGAGGTAAAGGGGAGGCTTAAGATGGTGTTGGTGAGGGATAATGGAAAGTAAATCTTTTGGCTCAATATAACTTTCAGCAATGACAGTCTGCGAGGGCATTCCCACTGCTGTCTCTCTAATCTGCACAACAACACGTTTTTTGCCTTTATATACAAACCATAGCTCTATGTGCCTAGTCTCATTTAAAGTAAATGTTTGGGCCAAAGGATCAACTCGTCTTGCTGCTATAACTCTTCTTCTTTCTTCTATGGTAATAGTGTTGGTAAGGAGAGTTTGATTGGGGTTTTAAAAGGGAGACTGTGTTAGTGCAGGAACATTTTGTTGCATGGAATGATTGGCATATTTTGTGTGTGCAATATAAATCCAAATTAAACAAATTCTCAGGCACACAATTACTTAATATCACAGTATATAAAATACTATGGACTTGAAGTTAGTTAACCACAATGCAAAATACAGTTAAAGGAAAAGTTTGAAGACATTGCAAACCAAATTAAAAAATCCCTGAGACTCATTGATTGTTATTTAGCCATGATTGTGGACCATAAACAATAACCCTGAATTAGAAGGAAAGTAAACAACAGAGTAAAATTTGAGGTCAAAACTCACCATCAACTGACCCTCTGAATAAGAGACACACAAAGACTGGCAGAATATTCCTTATGGAAGATCAAATCACTGGCAAAAAAAGAGCTAGGGAGTGAGGTAGGTATCTTAATGCTATGCCAGAGTTTCTTAAAAATTAATAAAACATTTGCTACCTACTATAGTAACTCTATATGATGATTAAACAATCACTAAATAATTCTCATGCAAGTATTAAATGGTCTAAATCAAATGACATACCAACTCAAATTAGTATGAAAAAGTAATTTTATTTAGGTACCTACCTGCTGGCATTATTCAATGCCAAAAGAAACTTTAGAGTAGCAAAAAAGCTTTAAAACTAGCCAAAAAGGCTAGTATTGAAATCATAAGTAATAATAATTTACAGGGGTAGTAACTTTGTTGTAGAGGAGTAGGGTTCAAGAGTTAATGGCAGTGAAACAATTCATTGATAGTTTACAGCTGGGGGATTCTGAGTTGTGACTTAGTGAGGAAAAGTTATTGTGAGGATTGCATGGGAGATCCATCAAAGTGAGTCTCACTGCTTTAATACATCCCAAGCTCGACAACTTTTCTGACCTTTTCAAAACACCTTAAGCATAAATATTTTATGATAATTTGTATATACGCAGCACTAAAAATAAAGCAGATTATGAAGCAGAAACAACAGAAGGTTACAATTGCATTTTGGTGTAGAATACTGAAAGTTCTTCGGTATAATACTCATAAATAAGCAAAGTATAATGAGCAAAAACACATTATAATACTTTGATTTTATTGAAAACTTAGAGACACACAGCTGAGCATGATATGAAATGACTAGAATTTTTGCACACTTTATAGAGTGCATTTTTCTTACTCTCTTTGCATGTATCACAAACAATTTAATTAACACTGCTTAAAAACAAAAAGCAATGCAAATTAATTTTATGAACATCATCCAACTTAGCACAAGGCCACTGCTTATGCTGCTTGCATCACAATCAGAATAAATAGTTATAAACTAAAAATACATTTTTACAAATGAAAAATGTCATTTGTTGACTTCTCAAGCAACTTTCACAAAAAATTAAGATACCTTCACAACACCACAACAGAGTAACAGTTATTGCTACATTATTCATTCTACATCAATATAACAATCAGTGAAAAATTTGAAAACAATTAATTTTCCATTTCTTATGTCTAGTTTTGAATTTGAAAGCCATTTTGATTGTTCAAAATATTTTTTCTAACTTATAATATCATTTTAAGTGAATTTATAGTCACTAAGGTTTCACAAATTTAGTCTTCCCATAGTTTCATTCACTTAATGTGTTTCAGTAACAATTTCTATTGGATCATTCATATCCATATTACTAACTCTCTTTATAAAGTAGTTGAATCAATCTGTCTTTTATACCAAGATTTTATTCCCTATAAAAATTTACTCCAATATAAATTTATTCCTTATTATCATATGGGATTATCACTTCATTCAAGCCTATTCTAATAATATCATCACATAGAGAGCACCAACAAACCATGTGCCATTAACCTTTTGAGTCTTTGTCTAGTTCTTGATTCAAGGTTCAGGAATTACTTTGGTCATAAAATATCTCTTTAAAGCATAGGAAACATTTATGAAGAATTACATACTTGTGTTTTGTGGCATACATATTCAAAAACAAATATTTTTAATAAATTTCCAATTAATGTATTTTAAAAACACACAGCATGGAATACATTCTCTGATTAATAATACCTAGGTATGTACCTACTTTCAATATTGAAATTTTTTCTCATTCGTATCGGCTGATCCTTTTTCTACTTTTCATTAACTTTGGAAAAAGTTGGCTAATGGATGGAAAGATGATTTGTTGTCAGTTGTTGGCAGTTTAAAGTATAAGAACACATTTAGCTGTCAGAGTATTCAGTTTATAACAAAAAACCTGTACAAGAATTCAAAATATCATATCTGCTATTTTCATTATAGAGTATGGTAAACATTATAGAAGTGATGGAATAGAAATAAAAGTTTGATATTATGGAAAACGACTCAGCTGTCTCCAAAGCAAAAAAAAACATTTCTAAACTAAAATTTATGGAGGTATTCTAAGTAACAGATACCTATTTAAAAAGTATTTAGCCTCAAACTATAACATTTATTTAACTAAAATATTTGTTGCATTTTTCTTCAAGAAATTAACATATTTTTTTATTTACATGAATTTATTTCTTCATCATTGATACTAGCCATTATATGTCAATCATGCTATATATCTTAGCCATTTCTCCAGGCAGACAGAAAGGGTACATAAAAGAATTTTGAAAATTGAACACAAAATGCTTTTAATGTAGCAGAGGGAGTACCACAGTACCTTCACCATTAGTATCTTATCCATGAAAGATGATGTTGTGGTAAAGGACCCCTTTCCATATCAAGAGTAAAATATTTTCAAGAAACAGGTCATACACTCTGAGAAATCAATATCTCAATTTTATCAATAAAGCCAGTGTATAGACCCAAAATACGATAATTAGAAAAAAAATTTCTGAGTCATCCATTAACTTGTAAAATGAAAATGAATTAAATGGATTTACCCAAAAGTTACTGCCCACTATGTTATAGTTACTACATCAACTGGTTTGGTTCAACCAATGCCACGGCAAAATAAATCATGACCACCATGGTGATGGGATGGAAGCAACTTATGATATAACAACTACGGACCCACTCCTTTTAGCAAAAGGGTTAAGTGCTCTGATGTTTAGCCACCAATAACTTGGAAACTAGGAGACAGAATGAATAAAGGAAATTAAGGATATTTTTTTATTTAAACTCTATTAGAAACAGCAAAAAAAGAGCTGTGAGCAAGGCCATCAGCCTTAATTATTCATGTAAATCAGCAATGACCTCTCATTTACTTCAACAAAGTATCATCCAATCAAAAATCCTAGATATTCTCCTTAAATATTTCAGTTATTCACATGGATTATAAAACATAAAAATCTACTGTGGAGTAAAATTGCCTATTTGTTCAATTAATTTGAGAAAATTGATTTACATATAGCCTAAAAATGAGTGATGACATAGGTGAGCATGCTTCTATATACCTAACCCCTAACAGTAATCAGAATGTACATCAAACATATGGCCTGGCATGGCTAGTTGTCAGTTATTCCCATTCCACCACATATTATCTACAATGGACAATATTTGAGTAATTTCTAAAATTTCTGGAATTTTAGCTCTTACCACTCAATATTCTTAATCTCAATTCTCTTAATATTAACCAATCATTAAGTTTTTAACTAGAAAAAATACAGTTTACAAAAATGTTTTCTTTCCCATGCCATCTGTAAATATTTTCTGTGAGAGTTTATTTTTCTGTAGTGGATTTAAGTAGTTAGATTTAAGTAGATAGATTAGTACACATCATGTAATGCTTTTCAATATAAAATTTGAATACATATTCAATTAGAAGAGAGCTCATACATAATTTTCAAGCAACACAACTTTTTTACTTTTGAATATCATAATGCAATGATATGTAAGCAAAATTCCACTTTTTTAAGACCACAAGAAAATGTAAGGTGGGTTGCAGTATCACAAGGAAATCCATCCGCAAAATGTTTTAATTTTTCTGCTAAAATGTCTTCATATTCTGGGTCAGAGAAGTCTCAGCCCCAAACACTAGTTGCATTGTCTTATAAATTATTAGCTATAGTAGCCCTTATGCATTTCATCTACCGGATATTCTTACACCCCATGTTACAGCCAGTTTGAGGTTACAGGCCCCTCACTCTGTAGACTAGGATTGTGTTGTGATGCAAGATTTTCATTCCAAAGCATGTTGATGCAATATGACCTAAGTTACCAAAGCATTCATATTCGATTCTAATTATATAAGTATTTACATTTTCAAGCAACATTCATGAGCATTCAGGTTTTTTAATAGTGTTTCAATAGATTTACAAAGTTGTTTTTAAATACCATTTATATGTTTTAAACAGTGTGCCTGAAGCATACAATTTGGAACAAACCCATGAAAAATCTTGTGACACAAACTAATATGTACATAAATCTTGTATATGTTCAAAGGCTTTACATTTTAGGGTCTACAGTCAGTCCCCGACTTACACGGTTAATTCGTTCCGAAAATTTCCATGTAAGTTGAAAACCGTGTGTGTCAAAAATTCCTCGACCGGATACCATACATTCGCGTGTTCATATATACGTGTTTACATATACGATACATACTACCTGAAGAATACCATCTATTGTCCAGATATTCAACTAACTGAATATACTTGATTTGCCCGGCGTTTTTGTTTTCCCATGTATTTCAATGCGTGACGTCATTTTTCCAACCGTGTATCTACAGAATCGTGTAACTCGAAATCGTGTAAGTTGGGTACTCACTGTATTTGGAGATACTCCCTAATATCTCCGAAGAAAATGAATTAATAAAACAAAAGTAAAGTTGAGCTACCACATTAAGATACATTATTTAGGCTCTTAGAATTACTCAAAGAAAGGTTTGTTAAATTACTGCGAGACTTGTAGTCCTTGTTGTATGCCTCCCACAAATACAAATATGCCTACATTTATGAGTGGAACAAACTCAATTGCAGAACACTAATGCATAGGTATGTTAAAATCCAATCATAAGCAGTAGGTGGGTACTATTACTTAAATAAATAATAAAAATTTTAATAAATTGTTTGGCTTCAAAATAATTTCCTTCAATATTTAGGCTATTAAATGAATTATTATACATTTCTCTTAATTATTTCATTAACAAAATATTCATTAATCCAAGGTTTCTCAATTGGTGAATTGGCAAATGAAAGTGTGTAGCAAATGCCTGGAATATTCTTTGAGTATTTTAAAATATTTGAATACAGTTGAATGAAAAGCTTGTTTTACATTATGCAAAGCAATTAGTACCTATTTTCTTGTGGACACTTAGTAGTGAAAAAATATGCATGGATATATTCACCTAGGTTCTAATTCTCATGCAAAACATTGTGGTTCTCAGTAGTGGTCTATCACAGAAACAATACGGTAGTCATTATAGACTTAAACACTCATGGCTTATTCTCAATATAATTTACCTATCTCATGTCAACAGCTCAAGAGCCTCTGACTACCTTCAATGAACAATAGCTATTATCCTTACATCCAGCTCAGTCACCATATCAGCCAATTATAGGCTCTCCACTTTGGACAAGTAATTCTTTGTCAAAAATTAACATTGACACCAGAAAATAAGATATGATTAATTTTCATACAAATAGTATAGTACTAGTATTGAGTATTGAGGAAGTGGCTGAAGTAGTGCAAGTGGGATACATATGTAATATGATATAGGTAATTCATGAATGGATAACCTTGATTGCTTCTTAGCTACTTTTGCTTATACAATTTTTTTTGAAACCCCCAAAACAGTTGAAGTAAAATTTGGATCCTTTTTTTTTGAGGATTAAGAAGAATTTAGTATAGGAAATCATAATATTTTTTAAAGTCAAAATCTTATCCAAGATTTCATCCATTTATTTTAATAATAACAGAAAAGAAATTGAGAAATTAAGGGGGCAGCCCCCATGGCCACTGAGACAAAAGTTACCTATAAAAAATACCAAAGCACCACACTAGAGGTGGGGGAGAGAGTGGATTTGGGGGGTGGGGGGGAGAACTGCTATTGGAGGTGCAAACTAAGCCTTTGTTCCTGGGTGCTAGGGCACCTACTGATTGGTTGGTATGGTGTTAAATTGAGTAACTCTCCCTGTTTGCCCCCTCCTGTGAATTTCTAAGTTTTTCTATAAGTTAATAACCCCATTTCTTATATAGGCAGCTAATTTCCCTATCTTCCCCTGTAGTCATAGCTTAGACACCATGCCTTTTTTGCAGCAGCTCGTATTCCTTATGTGTTCCTAATCTTTCTTGCATCACCTTGATTTATGACTCTCAGTGAAATCTCTCTCATATATAGTGTTCTATAGAATAATTGCATTTTACTTACCCAACTAAAAGAATGCCATTAGCAATCATTCAAATGAATGTGCCATAGTTCATGTGTATCGACTCTATAAAACTCTATTTATAATGCTTTGCACCTTTATGCCAGCATTTACAACAAAGAATGCTTTAAAAAGCACCCATCATTCATATAAAGGTATTTTTGAAGATTTGTATAATTTCCATCTACATATGTTATGTCAACTCCTCAACTAAAACATCAGTTTGCCTAAGGCAAAAAATTTATCTAAAGAAAAAATACTCCATTAAAATAAATCAGCATTTGTCAACTTCATTTGCTCATATTTGTAAAAAAAAAGGATATAATTACCTACTTCCTACAAATTATTTTGAAAAACTTTCCTACATTCAAAGAAAGAAATTAACTTAATTAGGTAATAAGGGTTTTACCTAAATATAACTGAATGAATTACTTATTTTGAAAATGTCAGAGAATAATCCAGGATCATTTTTGATCAATGTCATAATCCTATATCAATAGTGCCTTCAATATTAGATCAAAAACTCCTGTTATGCCCAAAACATTCTTTAACTGAAATACAGTGTTAATCATTTTATAAGAATCTTCCATTTTTATCTCTTACAGTTTCATAATTCCTTAAAATGTGTGGGAGTTTCTTTAGATAAATGGGTGGAAACTTAGTGACAGGATATCCTTTCAACTATCCATGTTTATCCAAATACTTCCATTCATTATTATGACAACTATCTTTTTCGTAGGCAATTTCCAAGGATGAATGTTGGTGATTTATGTGATCTTTGCTCTCATGTGGTGCTGCCTTAGTTAAATTGTTCAAGTTTATAAAAAGGTCCTCAGTGCTTTGACCTTATCACTTTAAATTATTTAGATTAGTATAAAATTTTCCCAGAAAGTTCAATTGGGCACCTAGAAAATCAGATTTTCAGGAAAAGTACAGAAAGCAAAGGGAAAAGAACAAACTCTCCTTCCCTGAATGTTTTTACACATGCTTTTGAACAAAATAGAATGTGAGCATGCTCACCTATCAAATGGACCTTTACTCATGTAAGAACTGTGGTTTGATTTTTTTTAAACATGCATGAACTTATGTCCAGCAATGTTTATTTTTCCTACCAAAAGATTTCATTTAAGAAAAGATGTTGAGAGAAACTTTGACAGCAAAATTAATGCTCTTGTACTTTAGGTTGAAAGATAAAATAAGCCTTATTAAACAGTGTTAAGAGAATTGGATGAATTTTCAAGAAAATAGTAAATTTTTATGGTTAATGATTTAAATGACCATGAAAATTGAATATGCCTATTAAGCCTTTGCTCCTGATGGAATTTAATCTTCCTTAACACATTAAATGCTTCACCAATTGGCTTTTAAAAAGACAAAATGACTCTTGTTCTTAGAATAACTTCGGCACAGGTTTAACGTGTCTTCTTTGGACACTGCAACATCCGCTTGTACAGCACAGCTCCCTTAATTAACATAAAAATATAAAGCACTCACCAGCAAGTATAAAGGTGGCAGTAAATAGGATTTATTATGGGTTGGTTCATTCATTCTCTGGAAAGGCAGTGGCTAGGCCAAATGACTTAAGGAATGCATTTTGGTCACACAGAGGCCTCATCAATAACTGTTATAGTTCTCTTAGGGCCCGACATAAGCCTCCAGTTGTTACTCCTGAACAGAGGCACATCCCGTGAAAGTCTTCGCCTCCTCCTTTCCCTCGGTGTGCCTAGGCCATCCTCTGAGAATACTTCCTCTCTCCCATCATCCCCTACCTCTTCGCCCATCACCACATCACTGGCCCCTACAATCACCACTGGTGCCCTGCATTTACCATCCCCTCCACCTTCATCCTCTTCCACTTTGAGGACACTACTTGCATCTGCACTTGCAGTCTGTGTTGCTCCAGCATTTGGGACCGAATTTCCTGGCAAAGATGGCAACTGATTGTTGGCATTGACGACTGAAGAACCTTGCCTGGCAAGTGACCAGCGCCGTCCTTTACGATCCAGAATAATAGGCATTTCAGCAATGAGGTTATTTTCAAACTCACTCAGCATTAGGTAGTTTTCAACCTGGATAGGAGAAAATTTTATGAGTAACAGGCAGGTTAATAAAAGTTAATGACTTCAATACTTATGCGTAAGTAAATAAACATCTCTATCCCTATATATAGTGTATCTATATACATACTACTGAATTTTGCATATTCCATATTGGAGCTAGGGTATTGACTTTTTAATTAATCCAAATTATCTCTCTTATCCAGGAAATTTTTATGTATTTTCATTTATTTTGTTTTTAAATCGTCATATAAATAACCAACATGCCTCTGCCTCTTTTTCACATTTTATCTTTTACAACTGAAACTCAAGAGCCACAGTACACACCCTTCAGAGCAGGGAAATACCCAAATCCAGCTGGTATACATACAGTGGGTTATGTGCTACATGACTAATCCGCAGATTGCTGGTTTGAATCTGAATTAGAAAATGGGTGTTACTTGGCATTATTCACAGGCCCTCTATTCATAGAATAGAGAGCCTCTATTTTATTAGAAAACATCATATAGTTTCCAAATCCAAATGCATCATCATTGCAGGTTGCAATCTCTGATGAATAATATGTGCTAGCATTCAAACAGTTGAGGTTCTTAACAATAAATGGTGTGAAATATTATGATAATGCTTACCATGAATTTTATTTTTAGTGATGCAAAGGAAAACAGTGCAGAAACAGCAAGCCAAAGATACAATCAATGTGTTCATGGAAGGTGTAGCCTATGCAGTAGATCTTAATCCAAATTATCATTTATTTCTAATGTCACACAAGAATTTTTACCTTTCTCACCCAAGAATTTCAAGATCAGTACAACAGAATTTTGTAAACAAATCTCTACTTAGTCATAACTACCTAATTTTATTTATCATTATAGTAAATGCCAAAATTGTATATTTTCTAGTCTGTACAAACTACAGATAATTACCATATTTTAGTTAGCACAATTTCTTAATTACCTTATTACAGGAAGTAATGCAGTCTCCTATGTAGTCAAGGTCATCCAGAAGGTTATCTGGCAGATCCATGTCTGCAATGCCTTCTTCAGAAATACAGGTCAGCTCTGGTCCTCCCTTGAGCTCAGAACCAACCAAGACTCCAGCACCAGTAAGTTCTCCAGTCAACCCCAGGCCACCAGAACCGCCACTTCCACCTCCTGCAGCCACTGCGGCTGCTGTTGCAGCATCAAGCAATGCAAAAGAGCGCTGTGAAGTGAGCAGAGCTGCACGGGCAGCTGCTGCAGCTTCCAGCTCCTCAAGCTCCTCAAGATCCCTGAGGTCATCCAGATCATCTTCCGTGAAAGACAGTCTGCGACGCTGGGCCTGGCGCCTTGCTCGCTCTCGTTCCAGTATTAAGAGCTCTGCTTGCTCACGCTGCTGCCTGGTTTGTGGGTCCTCAGGCTCTCCACCAGATCCCCCCACAACACCACCTCTCCTCCTGGTTTTTGACAATAAAGGTATCAGATTTTGTCCAAAGTGGCAGAAAAAGTTGAACTGCCGCACTTTGTTCTCCAACTTAATGGATTCATTTCAATGCATTACTCATGATGAACATCCTGGACAAATGTATGATATTCTTTGAGGAGCAATTGGTAGTTTATATTGATTGATAATATTTTGGCAAATGCACCAATGGGAAAAAATTATAATTCAAATAATTTACAGATTAGCATTCATATGCTGTTTAGTAATTGCGAGGACTGCTGAAGCAAAGGAAGCACTTGATTAAAAAAAAAGAATTTACATGCATACAAATTATAGTTTTTGCATCATTTGGGAAAGTAATTATGCATACATGAGGGACAATTATAATTATCTTACTGTTAATGATCCTAGTAACTTCACCAAAGCTAAAAGCAATACTTTTAATTAATAGTAAAGCTAAGAATGACACACTTTATACTTTTATATCTAGAAATATCAAAAGAGATGAAATATTATCCTGTGTATGTAGCTCTTATTATATGTATAAACTGAGCAGGTTTCAATCAGGCAAGTTATTTTTATTAAAAAACTTATGAGTCATTAAACCTGAATCTGTTTTATATAGTCTTTAAACCATTTAAAACCTTACAACAAGGGTATTTATGAATCTTTTTGCATAAATAACATAATTGAGTAAACTAAAATTTTGGGTGAATAAGTGTACAAAAACACTACTTTACCTGGCAAGGGCAAGTGGGGTTTGTGTTCCTCCTGGAGGTGGAGACAAAAGACCATTGGTTAGTGCTCCTGGATACGGCTGTGGAGAATGTGCAGACTGCATCTGCAACTGTATTTGGAGCTGCTGCTGCTGCTTCTGTCGCTGACGAGCAACATTTCTCCTATGCACGTCTATCAGGAACAGTGATACACTGCCCATTAAGATGCAGGTTGAGCTGAAGTAGTACCCTGCCTTGCCTCCACAACCCACATTTATATAACCTGTTGGATTAAAAAATGAGGTGTACATTCAATTTATGGATTTGGTTTGATGTCTTTGAAATATATTTACAGCTACATATTTCTCAAGATTTAGTTTTTTTAATGATGCCTTACTATGGAGGACAATAGATCATGAAATTATACTGTTAACCCTTTGGCTGCGGGAAACATATCTACATATGTTAGGATGGCTGCGGGGAAAACATACTTATACGTTTGACCATAACTTGCTTGCCCAACCCTGTCCCACTCCAGAGGCCCCCTCAGTGAGTCCACCCTTGCCCAACCTCACAGTAGGGAGCGATACCTGCTGTATCCCTTCCCTCCCTGAGAGCTTGCTATGTTGAAAATTGTTCCGAGTAATCAGTTCATTTCTTAGGAATTGGTTTTGCTTGCAAGTGCTAATGTTTCTTCAACTTTTCACCCTTTCTAATTCTTTTCTGGAAGGGGAATAAAAAGGTCATCCCAGATTATCCCAGGGTCCACTACATGCAAATCCATAGCATGTGCTGCAAAGAAAAATATTCTCCTCGCCATTTTACCACACGCAGTTGCAGCTTGGAAAACTGGCCTCCATAGTTTAAGGGTTAATTTAATGCTTTATGAATGTGTTAACTGAAAAGAATTTCACTCATTTGTCTTAAAACTTACAAATATATGTCTTAAGATTGATACACGATGATTTTGAGTGATTAAGTATCATCATGTGGTAAACCCTAATTAACATCAATTAAAAGGTACCAACTTTGAATTATCTTGATTATTAAAAAAAATTCATGCTAAGAGAATTTTCTATTGGATATTTTATAATGCATTGCTACTGGGGGTTATGCTTTTGTTTGTGTATTATTTCTCTTCCTAGGTATTTAATAATGATGCTAACAATACATTTGTCCTAGGTACAAGAAAATACATCATTAAATGAGTTATTTAATCTTCAAAATGCACATATTTACAAAATAATTAAATATTAACTTCTTAATGACATATTAAGGACCAAAATAATGAGTATAGAACTCAAATAACATGATTATAATTACCTGATATTGGAACTCCAAGAGCAATGGGTATTGCTTGGGAGCACTGCACAAACCCCCATGCCCTAGCAAAATGCCTGGCTCTCACTCTTTCATATGTATAAACTTTTAATGAATAGTGATAGCCACCAACAAATACTCCGTAGACGCAGGCAAATAGGAGGTACCCTCGCCGCCCTTCCACAGCCGTTAGAGCTAGGGTTGCCACTCCACATGCAAATACTGACACCTATTGTGAGAAATAGCAAAGTATTAGTGGAAAATGAATGTTATTAAAGTATGTTCCTTTATGATATGCACTGAATGCGATAAAGCTCTTGGAGAATCCCCAATATTTTTTGCATCTTCAGTACATTTAATCTGTTATAAACATTTATTTTGGGCATGAAAAAGGCTAAATATTTTTAACATCCTAAAAAGCTAAAATTGTTAGATGGACCTATTGAATGTGTTTTTAATGGAGTATTTAGGGTTCAGATTTTTTGATTTTGAAAACCCTAGCATGAGCTGTTTCTTCTTCTGGGCATCATATCCATTTCACGAAGAAGTCCATAAAAATATAATGGCTATTCAAAATCAACCCTTCAAAAGGAAACAAAAAAATGTGATTATTTGAGATGAGTAAAGTCTCCATAGGCAGTACTTATATGAGACTCATACTATTTACGACATTTTGCCATTCTAAGGTTATATTATGATAGAAGAAAGTGAAATATTTTTCCACAGATAAGACATACATTAGATTCAAACACTCACTCTAAGTACTATTTACATCTATAATTGTATTATGCAGGAGGATTTTTATTTAGGAAAAAAATAAATACAATGGATAGCTAAAAAAGTTCATAAACATCCTTATGAGCTAAAACATGGAATTTTTCAGACATATAAATGTACAAAAGAGAGAAATAATGAAGCTACCAAAAGAGACATTATTGATTTAAAAAAGACATTATTAGAGAATTGTTTTTTGGAAAATACAGGTAGAGCATTTGCATTTGACCATGGAATCTGAGTGATGTTTCTGGACACCCCTATCAAAATCTACATTGTGATTATATATATGGATACAATAAGTTTTGGAGAAATACAGGTGGAAATGGGAAAGAAACTAGCATCCAAGCCCTGAATTAATGAATTCCACATGCTGTTGGGCTTACAATCTATTAATATAAAATTTTAGATTCATTTCTGTGATGGTGGGCATGTGGTCCTCTGTGTGGTGGTAGATAAATCCTCACCCAAGTAGTATTTTGAACACTGATATTCCTATTACGAAAGCATGTATGTATTGACAGTGAAATTGCATATGTTTTAGCCTCTATGTTGGAAGAAAGTAGAATGCAAAGTGAAGAATAATACACCATGAAAAATGTTTAGATTTGAACAGTAGTTTTATGATTAACACAAAAATTCCTCTCCTATTCCTCTAACACTTTAATCACATTTAAGTTTAGCCTTTCCATCATTAAAGAAATTGAAGACACTCAAAATATTTAACGACTGTTCTTATCTTTTACTTTAATGTGTTTGTACACTGTCATAATGTTTTTAGAACTTATTCTTACCAGTGCATATACAGAGAAATCAGCCAACTAGTTGGTTACTCTATGACACTTGCCTCTCATTACTTTATTTTCTGATATGAGGGGGTCAGATGATTAAAAAAATAAATAAGGAATAATAACAAGCTTAAAAACACATAGGTTGATGATAATTAATAGAGGAAAGATAACTCCTCTGAAGTCCCTGCAGCTGTTTGAATAGCAAGCAATGCTGAAGATGTAGAATGGAAAGGTAGGAGCAAAACACTTTCACTATTCATATATGAACAATAGTCTGTGATTAAAAATTGGTTTATTACCTGTGTGTGTGCAATTTTCCTATATTTTATACTGCGGAAGTATTGTGATAATCACAGGCTCTAACCATAATCTCCAAAAGTAGTAATGCATCAGGTTCATTTGGTTGCTTTAGCACACTAAACCTCAAAGAAAAGAACTAATCTAACGAAATATAAGTAATACATTTGAAAAGAATTTTATCAGACATTTTGCTTGCATTTGTTAATAACAACAAAACTGAAACAAACATATTTTTGAGCTAAAATTGTTGCTGACTAAAATGAGAAGGTTTCATTTTAAAATGAAAAATGTAGAAAAATAAATTAAAAAAATAATAATGGGTAACATCTTCCCGGGTTCTATTAATTAAAAGTCCTTGATATTGTAGGTGCAGGTTAATATTTACTACTTCAATTGTAATTTAAAAATACCTTTCATGTTTTGCATAATATTATACCTACCTGGCAAAGATAATGCCTTGCTATGCGGCAGTCAGGAGATTGCCTCACAACGAGAGCTCCAAAGGCAGCAGCTCCAAGAGCCCATGCAATACCCAAGCATGCTTGCAGCTGAGTTGCTGTGTCTGCTCCCAGTCCTTCTTCCTCTGCTTGATGTGCCTGCAGAAGTTTATATAGAAAATATCGGATGTTACTAAAAATGTTTTAATAATTTGTTCAAAAACTTACAAATTTATAATTTGAGCACCAACATTGTCAATTCAAGCAAAAAAATTCAATATTAACCAACTTGAACTATGCATACACCTTAAGTACATCAAAGACACATCTCAACATTGTTATGTGACCAATCATCTGTTGTGAAATGTGCACTCAGATACTGCTCAAATATAGAAGTCTCCAGGGACCAGTGGTCCCCAAGGTCAGTTATAATATTTGCAGTTGTGTGGGACAGGAAAGAGTACATGTAGAGTCAATGAGATAAATTAAGAAATAACTAATTTCTAATTAGGTTTGAATATTAAATGATACTCTTTTGAACTCCAGTTCAACATTTTAATAAAAAACAAATATTCAAACTCACGAGGTAGAAAATTGGAGTATTGATTCCGAATGCGGCCAGCGCCGTTGACAGCAGAAGAATGCGCACCGTCCGACTCTTGAGAGCTGTGAAGTCGAGGAACGGAGGCTTTCCGGTCCTTCCCTTCCCGGCAGCAACCGCGCTCTTCCCGGCGGCACCGCCCCCCGCAGCGGCGGCAGCGGCAGCTGCAGCCGCGGCCGCCGCCGCGTGCCCCCCGGGCTTCTCCTTCACCTTCCGCCTCTGGTTCTTGAGGTGGAGGATTGCCCTTCTTTGCGGGTGGTAGAGTGACGCCGAGCGGTAGAACGTGCCCAAGAGGAAGGTAGTGAATACTGCGCCCGTGACGGCTTGGAGACCCAGGCGCCAACCTATTGCACTGGGGACATAAAGGATAGAGTTGTGTCACAGGGCGGCCTTAGTCATGAGAGGTCATCAAACTTAAACCTCTTATCTCACCTCCTCTCTCCACAAGAAATCTAGTCGCAAGGGAATATTAAAAAAGAATTTCAGCTATTTTGATTAGCAAAACCATTATTTGCAAAGGCTCACACCAATGTTTATACATTGGAGCGCCGATCAATGCGCCGTGCTTAGAATTACTGCGACTATGTACTTGTTCATCATTTTAATTCAAATCACGTTGAAAAATTCATGTGCGCGATCACGGGTCTTCATCATTTGCGTGCTATCGTTATTTAGACACTATATGAAGAATATTCTGCCACTGTTCAGAAAATATTGGAATCAGATTCCAGGCATTACCGCGAATAATTTGAGCTTATTCGCAATCTGCGCTACATTAGATAAACGCGTAAGCGATAACGCGCAAAAAAGATCCACGATCGATCTACAGTTTTCCTATATAGTAAGAATTCAGCGGCCAGCACAGCACACTACCTATCTAAACCCGTATTGTGGAAAGTTCCTTCTTGCTCAGCTCAGCTGCTATTCCATCGTCAAAATCTCGAAATCCTTGACTTAAGATGTCATGAAAGTGTAGCTGCGGATTGATCACGTTTTTTTCCAGAAGGAAGAATAACTAGTTGTGCGAATTTCAAGGCTTACATAATAGGGCAACGCGACTTCCTCCCGAGCTTGCAGCAAACCTAAGGCTGTCCTGATATTTTGCAGAACCTGTAGTGGCCGCGAACATTTTTAGCTATCTCGGAGGACCTCAGAGTGACCAGGGCTGGCCACACTCCCGCCTCCCGTTCGATTAATTCTGTGTCAGTTTGGCACCGAAGGGAAGGTGGTTGGGCCATGTTACTAGCATTCCTAAGTTCGTTAGGTGAAAAGGAAGTTTTTTCACTCGTTGATCCTTACCCAGAAGCCGCGATTAACTTTCGATGGACGGAGGAAGACTCTGAATTCTGATTGCCTATGGAAATACTTTCTTTCCTGTTAAAAACTGAATCAACCTACTTTTAGAAATAGGTACAGTGTTAGGTCTGGAGTGGATAGGACTGAAATTTTCGGTGTCGGCAAAAAAGTTTGGAAAAAAATGGCGAGTCCTATTATCTAATCCCGCTCAATGAATCAACTTCAATTTCATTATAGCATATATAGTCGACTAAATGAATAAAACCAAAAGAAGGAAAGGCACAGCATTTTACTGGCAGTCACACGAACTAGATCAGTAAATCTTGGAACGAAATTAAGGCTGAAGCATTCCTTTTAGAAACCTATTGCTTGGAAGAAGAGTGTATTATTGCGCACTGGGGCTACCTATTCATCATCTTATAACCTCAAAACTCCACATCCAAAAACGACGAGGCTGCTAAATACGCACTTGCTACTCTCGTGAGTGACCTCGGGGGGTCGTTTCTTAAATCGCTTTAATTCAATTCTCGCTTCAGACCGTTCTGTGGATATGCTCCTTTTAGAAATTAAAAAAACCGTAACTGTTTTCAGAATGGAACAGTTTGGCATATCAAAAAACGCAACACACACCCGCACCAAAAGGTGGACTAGCGTACTTTTCTCCCTACACTCTCTCCCTTGGAATGTTAGCAGCTTTAGTCCACAGAGGAGAATTATATAATGGCCAATTATCCTTGCTATAAGTGCTTACGATTAAAAACGAGCAGTTTAGAATTTTTATTCTTTTATACTTTATTAGATTAAATCATACTTAATGGACTTTCTTTCTTTTATTGATGCTTTATTATAGATATAATCAATAACGAGTGCCAAGTACCTTACGATTGATAAAGATGAAGAATCAACTTACCCAACCGCAGCTTTGATGAAGGCTGACATCAGTGCCAGACCTATTCCACTGCCGGCCACTATGAAGATCTCCACCAGTTCCCTCCGCCTTTTGAAGTACTGGGACACCATTAGTGTAGAAGTATCTCTCGTGAGACCGACACCAACACCTATAATAAAAGTTGATAGCAGCAAAAAACAAAGTTTTAAAATCGGTAAACGCCAAGTTTTCGACCATTGACACAATATTGATTAATTATCTTTTAAGATGCAATATTGGGGTCAAAGTGTGAATTGGCTGCACGAAATAACACCAAATAATAGAAATGAAAATGAAATTATTTTATTTTGAAATATTTTTCTGGAAGCTAGAAATGACAGTTAATTTATGTTTGCGCAGTAGTCGGAGATGAATCCAGAGAGGGCATCAACCTTGCAGATGGAAAAACAGAATCATGTGTATGGCATATACAATGTAATATAAAGTTACTTCACTTTTTATTCCTCGGGGAAATACGTGCCCGGATTTCAAATTAAAGAAAAGGAACCCGCAGCATTTCAATTTATTGTCTACACACGGAGAAGGCTAATAATAAAATTAAATGGAAATAAAATTGCATCAAAAAATCGGGGAGGCGTGCGGCAGTTTAGCACATTTGCGTCACTGGAGAGAAGTCGACAATTTCGGGAAGTGGAAGGGGGAGTGGAGTCGGGCGGCTTACCCACTACGGCGCCGTAAGAGAAGAACAGCTGGTGGAATTGTGACGCGAAGGAGGAGAAGAGGCAGCCTAGCGCCGTCACTAGACCCCCTAGCACAGCCGTCACTCTCGTCGATTTCCGACGACAAAAGGCGATGGTCACGGGAGATAGGAACAGTGCCACAGCCGTTGACATGGCTCCGAGCCATCCTGAGGGAAAAAGAGTGTTTTAGTGCACATACACACGAGAGAA
The DNA here is from genome assembly GCA_002093875.1 of Calopteryx splendens. Taxonomy (NCBI): domain Eukaryota; kingdom Metazoa; phylum Arthropoda; class Insecta; order Odonata; family Calopterygidae; genus Calopteryx; species Calopteryx splendens. The sequence continues at coordinate 1,061,482 of LYUA01000081.1, read as the reverse complement.
ATCTCGATATAAAGCTGCATGCGAATACAAAAAACCTAATTAGCAAGTATTTGCAAATATTCGCCAGCTTCAAATTTACATTTCGGAAACGACAGAACTCAAGGCGTTCGGGTCAGAGCATTTGATGAATATTTAGGTCTAGTTAATGAAAGTTATTTTTTCTAATTATGCTACCTGTGGAAGAGAGAATTATTTTAAATACCGGCAAGAGTGAAAATTGTAGACATTGTAATAGGCTCTTCGCGAAGACATTAGTAACTCTGGTGATCAAACCACAATCAAATCTAAAATCTCAGCACCAATGAGAAATTAATAATCAACTATCCAATACCTATGAATGCACTTAGTAAAATTCTCATTAAGACTATTGAAAAATGATCAATGAATTGAAATACAGACAGTTAACAATGCGATGAATACATTCGTCTGGCTAAACATTCCTTATCTAAGGACTCAATCGATGGTAGCAACCGATAAAAATAAAAAAATAGTCTAGTGAAAATGCCGTTTACTCCTGTGCTCTATTTTCCCTAAAAATCAATGAAAGCCTCCAGTGTCTTTACTTTTTTTTACCGTTTTGAAATTTCTCTCCACAGACATATATATAAAATGAGTGGTTTTATACGGCAATCAATATAATTGAAGCTCACTACACATTATGAAGGAGAAGGGAATTAATCTTTTCATTAACCTTCAATTACATGCGATTCGAAGTTTTCTTGTTCACTTTTTTATTTCCCTCATCGGTCAGACAGAGGGAGTGCAGTACGGGTTTCATTAAACGAAAAATAATTTAAAACTTAGTGTGATATACTATCCCGACAGCCAAGAGCGATTATTATAAATTTTAAATATGCATGAACAAAAAAAACACATTTTAGAAATGTCGATAATGAGATGTCGCTTAACCGAATACCCTGCACGAGGGAAAAAATACCTGCTATTCTTGTGTTCCCCTTTTAGCCAGAAAATTTAAATCAATAGGTAGGTATATATATATAGGTATTATATATATATATAGGTATTATATATATATATTATATATATAGATATATAGGTATATAAATATAGGTAGTTAGAAGAAGGGACCCGTTGTTTACCAAACGCTCTGTTCAAAAATTCGCGTACGAGACGTTCTTTATATGACTCTGGAGTATTTTGGTTACTGGGTTTAGTATGTGGATACATTATCATGCTCCACATCAGTTTTTTGTTCGAAACAATATTTTCTGATATTGACCCACGTATCATTTAATTCATTTTAATATTTGAACAATTTTGGCATTTTATTTGATAAAATACTATGTGGCTGATTTTACAATATGCTTATTTCATTAAATGACCTTGGTTCTGCTAGTTAATCCACCTAACTTACGTTTTTCGATTAATTTCAACATCATTTTCTTTTCAATCATTTGTCAATTAGAAAAATTACTTCATTGTTTGCTCATGTATGTTTTTCTCATTGTGGTCATAAGTATTTTTCCAAACGTGTTCTTTACCAAGTGTTCCTAGTAGTGGAATTTTAGAAAGAGTAGTATTTTAATACTTCGACGAAACGCTTTCCTAATACCTACTTTGTAATAACTTACTTCGTAAACTACTGCTCTCCTTCCACTTTTAAGAGAAACTCTTTTTTATTCTGAACTGTGCTAGCTATGCGTTTCTTTTCTTTATTTATTTTGGTAAACTACCGGTTAAGGTAGGTCTCTGATTGACACACTCCTAAAGAAACCCTTTCTTCATTTCTGC
>LYUA01000081.1:1044356-1055080 GCA_002093875.1 Calopteryx splendens | reverse complement strand
TGAGGAACAGGCGCTGCTTGGACTACCTTTCATCTGGCTCCTACCCTTCGACCTATCAGGAATGGGTGACCCTACCAGGAGCAATTTTCATTCTCCCTCCAGCACTGCTCTAGAGGTCAGCAGAACACGCAAGCCCTCCCGCCACATCAAGGTTGTAGTCCACGGGGAGGGGTTTCTTTTCTAGCTTAATATATTTTTTTAAGGGTATTGGACCAATGGAGTATTAGCAATGCTAGCTATACTTCTTTGATCGCATAGCTCTTGGAATATTATTTGCTGACTGACGAAGTATCATGTTATTAGCGTAAAATAGTCTCGTTACTTTTACTCGTTCCCATAACTTGTTAATGCATGGTAGTATGGCAATTAGAGGTAAGTTCTGGACGGAGACTCCCCGAAAGCAATTGCACATCAGGGTACGGGGGCCAGCCCCTTATTCCCTAAATGCCGCCTGCGGATCCCCAGGATGACCCGAAAAATCACACAGCTTGGGGGTGAAGTTGAGGGTTCCCAAAGGCGCCACCCGTAATCAAACGCTCTACCTGCTGGACTACCACGTCCCTAAAACTATTGCCTACTCTTGTAGATTTCAATAGGGCTTCTGCATGGTGTAAACACATTTGCACTCCCCTATTTATTTCTTCAGCTCTTCATATCCTATACCTCAATTAATGCCATCCAACGCCATCAATATTCACAGTTGAAAGAAGATTGAAAATCAGAAAATAATTCCATAAGTCTGATATAAAAACCAGTCGACGCGTTATTTCGTTCAGTCGAGAGTATACGACTCGCGGGATGTTTTCTGTAAAAAAAATATTTTCATTCCAAATATGTGCTTCATTTGAAGTTCAGATGTGCTCAACTTGTGGATCTCAAATTTTAAATATGACTTGTGTTAATTAATGTTACCGACCCCGTCTGTACGTATAATTCACGTTCAGTCACATTTCAAATTTTTATCCTGAATATATGTCCGCAATACGACTGCCTTTTTTCATACAATGCAGTAGTGTTAGTGCTATAGGTGACATTTTTATTCCAGTGGCCAAATAAATAGTAATGCGCTATGTTTCTTTACGCAGTAAAACCATGTTTCTTGTGCTTTGCTATCGCCTGAAGTTCAAAAACGTGGATGCGGACTGAATGAATCTTAATCGCGGCCAGAATAGTAGAAATAATTATCCTTTCCAGATGTTGTGTTCTACCGGTGGTGCCATTTTACACCGTTTACTAAACTTTCCTGCAATATGATCAACGATATCGTACCGCTCTTTTTTTAGTAATAAATCAGAGTTATGTTTTACCGTTTATCAATTTTGATCAACCCAAAAAATAATATTTCTCTTTAGTGCCATCCTGAAAAAATCATACCGTGGGCTCCAGTGTTAGCATAATAGGATAGTATTTCCAAAAGCCCTTTTTAATGTGCTCTGATAAAGTCCTAACCGGCGGTGAAGTCGATTGCAATCATCAAATGGAAATTGATACCTCAATTTCATTTTAGTATTTTCCTCTGTAAATAAATCTCTATTCGTGTAACGAACCCGCGATAGAGAACTCCACGTATCTGAGGGTGGTTGGATACCTGGAGTACGAGTCATCTCGCTATTCAACTACAACGCACAGTGATTGAGACTTGGCCCTCTGAATGCGAAGAATCACACCATACTCGCAGTGACTGAATGATTGGTATGGGATGTGGAGATAAAAGAAAGTGTTTTGAAGTTGGAGATGCATTGTGAGAGGTAATACTGCCAGAGAGGGGTCGAGGGCTGTGAAGGATTCGCCGTATCCGAGAGGTTGCACATCCGACCCATTCATCCATCCCTCGAAGCCATGTCCTCGGGTGAACGGTGCCTCGGTCCGTCTCGTGAGATGGAGCCATTTCGAGAAAAAACTAATGCTTCATGCTATCAGAATGCAATCCCTCAAACGGCGTGGCGTTGAATGACGGCTCCGAGCAAAGATGCAACGCATTGGCTTATCGTGGGCTCAATAGCATTCATCATTCCTGTGTTTCAAAGATTCCCGAGATGGGTCGTTCCAGAGTCTCTAAATCGTCGTACATATTTATTGTGTAAGTACGATCCCAATTTCACATAAAGGGGGTTTCGACAGTGCCTGTTAACGAGCATGCGTATGCTAGTTTTTCTGCCACGTAAATAGCCTGAAAAAATGTAGTGTGAAATGTGGAAATTAAACGCAAAGTGTTGCATTGAAAAAGCTTCACATCTTCAGTAATTTATCGATAGAGTAGAATTTAATCTCAATTTGTCGCTCTCGTTTAAAACAATGCATTTTTGTTTTAACAGTTGAGTTGCTAATGGATAGTGGCGATACCTAGTTGATCTTCGTCTTTTCACATCGAGTTTCAACTACTTACCTAGTTCATCCGTTCACAGGATTTGAATTTGGAGGAATTATTAAAAAATGCTATATAAGGAATCATAGTAATGGAGAGAACAATTTCTAAAACGAAAAGACCTCCAAAGCCTTCTCGACCGCATCTGGTAACCTACGTAAAACTCAAATTTAATGTTGCTCATTGCAAAATGAGACACAACAAAATCAATGATAATGTTAGGAATCTAGCTCATTTTCATTTAAAAATTATTTGCATACTCCCTGTGCCTTATTTTTGCACTCTCAATCAAGTCCCTTTATCTTTACCTATTCATTCTAATTACGCAATCTATTTTTTTTAATGTTGAGACTGCTGCTTTGCCCTTCGCTTCGGCGAATGTCGTGATAATGTCCTCCGTTCGAGGTTAAGCTACACCACTTTCAAATTGAAAAGGAGCACCATTCATGTACTTCCCATTCCCCAAAGTCGGAGCCTTCTGCATCGTCCGCCCCTCATTCAAGGCACCACAAGGATTGCCTTTTTCGGCTGGCCGCATGACGGCCGATTGTCCACTCTCTTGCGATGGCAACAAAGGGATGGAGGTGATGATGTCCACCGTGAATAGCCCATATCTCCTTCGATACTGAGTGGGTTCCCTCGAGTGGATCTCGTCACACTGCGCTAAGTGTATGACGCACGATTTTTCATGGAGAGATAATATCTAACAGCTGCAATTTGAATAAGGACCGGATATATTCGTACCGAGATTTGGATAACTTGAAGATATCGTTTTTCAATACTTTTTAAGTTCATTGAAAATGTGACGTCATCTTAAAAGAGCTTGGCGGGAGGATGGACTTGATTAATCTTGTCTAGGAGATCGTAAAAGCCGGTGTATCGGATGCCACATTTTCTTACATGCCTAGCAAAAACGATATTCGATAATTCAATATCCTTTCCATAGCTTCAATGTTTAAATGCGTTAATTTGAAAAAGGTCGCTTATAGTTCATCGCTTGGGCTGCCAAGGAAGATTTGTAACAGAAATTTGTAACGGAAATAGTTGCTCCACTTTTAAATAAGTAAGAACTAATTCTGAGTGAATTTTATGGTGTAATATGATCTTAGCAATTAAGTTACCTAAAAACTGAATAGCTTATTCTAATGAGCTAATTTAATTAGTGATGGCTTGGATTATAAAAAAATTGAAAACATTGGAGAGAATGAACATTGTTGTCATATCCCATTTTTTCGAAGACATCTCATGAGTAGCGGTTTGAATGACGGTGGTGAGAATGTTGAAGGCCTTGGCGAAGAGAATGCTCGGCAGGACCGGGACGAGAGATTAAGGGAATGCACCTTTTGAATGGAATGGAGGCTGGTAGAAAGTATGAAGAACTGAAGAAATAAATAAAATAGGGTCAAAAAGACTTAAGGCTAGAGGAATTCCACAACATGCGATGGTTGTTAGGGATTTGATTGACCTTTGATTAAGGGACAAAGTGTGCTGATGAGTCAGGGAAGTCAAATTTTTATTAATATAATAAAAGGCTATTATTTTTCAGCTTTCAGCTGTTTAATTTTATTTTTTATCATGCGTATTATCACGTAACGATGTAGATTATTTTAAATACATCCGGATTTTAATTAAAAGTGTCAAAAGAAACTTTAGGTCTTACAAACATGTTTATTGATTTTTTCTTGAAATTTTCATTAAGGGGTGGGATATATTACGAACATAGTGGAAAGTAGAATTTTTCTGTAATACCTATAATTTTTATATCGTAGATTTATCTATTCAGGGAGATCAATTTTAACATGGACAGCTTAGAGAATAAATGTCAACTATACACAGTGAAAATATTATTTTCCCTGCGTCACCGTTGGGATAGCAGTGCACTTTTTTATGGACCAAAGAGCTCTATCTGGATCAAGCCTCCGAACATTACCAAAATAATTCAAGCCAATTGGCGTGATCTCTCGATCTGATTTAGTTACTGGGGGAGAGGGCGAGAGGAGGGAAGAGGCACCCACCCTCCTTACTTGCATGCGTGATTTCACGCACCATAGGATTTATTACGGGATTGGCTCTCTTCCCTCGAATCTACCAAAATGGACCTCTGCTTAATACCACGATCTCCAACCATAGAAGGTTGGTTTTATAGGCGATTGTGGAGCTTACTTGGTACTAAGCCATACGGGCGTGAAATTCACTAATCCAGGGTTAGGGGAGCCAGGTCCTATCCCTGTGCCGCCTCTGGTTCCCCAGAAACTCCTGGAACCCAGAAAAATCACACGCTAGGATTTAATTGGGATTTATTATAGGCATCAACCAGGTTTACACTAGGGACCCTCTGAACCGAGCACTGGAACCATAGGCCCACAGGGCCACCTTATGGCTGATGACGCAGTTAAAATAAAACATCTTTACCATGATGCTATGTAATATAATAAGAGGCATGCGAATTCCAGTTCCTCCTTAAGTCCGAATATCGAATGGAATACGTCAAGTGGAAATTATTAGGGGGTTTTACTTTCCTATATTTTAGAAAATTATGTACAGCTAGTTCTTTCTCGGAATATTTAATTCAAAATTAAACGCATTGTCCAAGGACTTACTAGTTGGGTGAGGATGAGGCTTGTTCCGCCTCCATTTTACCCGAGGCATTTATTCAAATAAAAAAAAACCTTTGATACGAAACTGACGGCTGATTACGGCAGTAATTTATTTATCATAAGATTTCCAGTACATTTTTCTTCATATATTTGTATTCATCTAAGAACACACATTGACACATATCCTTTTCATTATCCACAGATAGAAGTGCAATGGCCAATAGAAAAGCATAGTCATTTAAAGGGTTCTTAAATAAATGATTTAGGACCGTGGAATGTTAAGTTGAAATCACGTACTTTTTTAGGAAGAAAGGTGACACAAAATTATCCCATTAATCCCGCTCCTTAACTTTCCTATTTTACAGGAGTGGTCAAATCGGCAAACGTAAATGGCGCTACGAATTATTAAGAGAAAATTATGTTCTGGAATCCTAATTCAAAGGTTTTTATTTATTCTAATCAAATTTTAAATTTTCTATTCTCTTAACGACTCCTGACTCATGCTTGTACACATCTTAATAACACTTTCCCTTTATTTCCAATCCACGTTTTCATAACTCGGGCTCTCCTACGCTGATACCTTCACAAGACCTCACGATTGAATTTTCCTCGACCCATTGGAAAAGTACTCAAAATAGAAAGGAAATGAAGTAAGGTAGTCCGCGCCATAAAACTAAAATCACCACAACCCTGTCAAAAGTACCAAGATTTTTGCTAATCTGTTTCGAAATTTTACTTAGGTGAGGAAGAGTGAATTTTGAATAATAGCAAGATACTAAAGCGAATCAACAACTTCTAAGTCATCTCCTCTTAGTTTCTGAATTCAATTCCTGCATGCAAAATTTTTTACCCCGGCAATTATTACAAATGCGTTATAATTCCCATCCCTCACATCATTTTAAGATATTATCTGAAACCCCTGATGATATATATTCCTCATTAATTCTTAAACGCTTACATCTGAAAATATTATTCAGAAAATATTTAAGTAGGTACTGAAAGTTCTGAAAACTTGATTGTAACATTTGAGAAAATATTTACGGATCGTGGTGAAACGATATTTTAGTAGAATTGAAAGCTCGACCATCTTCATAAAACCCGCATAATCAGCCAAAGATTGTTAATAACACATGAATTTTGAAATTAACATTAAAAATTCATGATATAATGAAATTTAAAAAATGAATTTTCGTAAAGACTGATAATGATTAATATCCACTGTTGACAACGATGACATTTATGAAGCTAAATAAATTAGCCACTGCAATAAAGTAGTTTAATTGGCTTTATTCTGCTTTCAAGCAATTTCTGCACACATATTGTAAATGACGCGTGCATTGTTTTATTTGTGATGTTACTGAAATTAAATATTTATCATTTTGAGCCCCAACTGCATCCACACAAAATGCTTGTCATATCATTAGTAGTTAATTAATCATAAACAGTTCATCTCATGTGGATCCAATTAGTTTAGTGAACCATTAACACTGACGGTTCTCCGTAAATAAATTATGATTGCTGCGAAATAAATTAATGCACGCCAAAACGGAGGAGATACACCCTCCATCTTAAGATGGATATATACGATGCGATAATTAAAGCCCAGAACAGGCCTAATGCCTTGTCATACCTAATTTATTGAAATAAAATTATTCCAGTGCAGTTAAAAGGTGAGGCTTCATCAAGTCTCACAGCCACTTATCAGAAAATGAACATGAGTTCTTTACTATATTCCATTGCCTAAAAACTCGAAATCACACATTTAAAGTTTTTGTTTTAGGGTTTAGAATAAGGTTACGTAAGAGTTGTATTATTATCATAAAATATTAGTACGGGGGTTAGTTACTGTATTTAATATTGATGAGTATTTTTTAAATTTATTATTCAATATTAATATTGAAATATTATACAAATATATTGAAATATTTCATATAATTATTAGGAATGGGAGATTAATGAGCTTTAGATTATTCTTTCCCAGTTTGAGCCAAGAAAAAGGTTTATTCCTACGTTAAAATGGCATTTGATGATACGGTATCAAGAAATTTCAAAAGAATCATAATAAATGCACTCAAAAGTATTTTTTTCAGATGCAGGCATATTTAATTACATAAACTTAATAGGTAAATCAATTAGACGAGATGATTAGAAAAATTTAGTTAGATGCCTCCGAGCTAGGTTTTAAGAAATATTTACTCCACTTAGAAAGAGTGCTAAAACATATAATAAGAATTTGAGATAGCGCTTTGTCTTAATTCGATCATTCGTTTTATGAATCGCGAAAAATAACACCAAGAGTTTACTGATGATGTTAAATATTAGATAGTTGATTACAATATTTGAAAATTATTGATTCGCACACATTAGGTCTTTACTCCTCAGATTGCTTTCTTCAATGAATTTGCTTGACATTTTCGAGCCGAGTATTTTTCAAAACCATACCCTACTTTCCTTTTCTATCTATAGAAGAGTGAATGTGTTTATGCAAGGAAATCTGAGAATTCAGTGGTAAAAGACAGAGATGTCAGAAAATAGAAAATAAGGGGAAGCTGTTCATCTTATTTTGAAAGGATGGGGTGATACCATTTCGAAAAATGCCATTTGCTGGGGGAAAGTTAGGAGTTATGATTGGTTGTTGTTTACACATGAGATGCAGATGGCGAAAGAGGGAGGTGTGCCTTTTTAGGCGCACTATAATTAGGCGGCTTGGCGGGATAGAGAAATCAACTCAATATCAGCCACTTAAAATGGAAATAAACGTATTTTACGTTGGAAATATGTACCAGCATAATAACGACAGATTACTGGTATGACTGGTACTTGCCACTTGAGTTCCTCACATCAAGGTTTAGTCATCGACGTTCATAAAAACACTATTATGTCAATAAAATAGAGAGGATATGAATAATACCAAACAGAACCTCCGTGACGTCTTGGCAAAGATAGGCAGAAAATTTAGTAGTGTAATTTCGGTTGCTTCAGAGGTAAATTACGCATGTCCAGATATGTAATGGAAATTAGATAAAGAAGAAATTGAAGATAATTTTAAAAGAGTGATAATTTCAGCAATCGAATTTCTTGCAAAACATTTAAGAAATTAAAAGGAAATTTTCCAATTCTCTTTGCCTTAGAGTTTCTAAAAATTGTTTGCTTTAAAACTACCTATGTACATAATCTAAAACTACATATGTACAAATCATCTATAATTCATGAAAATGAAATTCACAGCATTTAGTAGCTGTTGAGAGCTTAGACATGGGGACCAAGGGGATATGGGGATTTTTCGGGTGGCTTCAACATACTTAGGACCTTCCATAAATTACATAATAACCTCGGGAGGAGGGTACGAAGAACCGTTATGCTGTATTACAGGTCGAGGCCAGGTAAATAGTGTTACGTTATTAACGCAGCCAAGGGTAGAGAAATTACGAGGAATTTTGAGCGACAGAAAGACGGTAAGCGAATGGTGTTAGTAGTACTTCACTTACTCACTTCTTGTTTTATTTCCTTAGGCTACATCAAATTGCAACATGGAATGCAGATGTGACATCTAAAATATCAATATAAAACAGTATTAAGCACAGTAGGCGCAGTAAAGACTAATACGTGTACGCAGTAAAGACTAATACACCACACTAAATTGGATTCTCACATCATGTTCATATAACAGGAAGAAATTCACATAATTAAAACCCTTTACTAATTAAATATTATTTTTTCTGTTTTTTTAATATATAATATAATGGTATAGATTTAATTTTGAGGGTAGACTGTTGAAAATTACAGATGGTGCATGGTGAGGCCCTTTTTGTGACTATGAGAGATGCAATTATTTCTATAAATACTGAGGTGATTTCGTGAGTGGTGTGTGTATATTTTTGTTTATAGAGATGATATGCGGGTTTTCTTCGACACAGAGGGTGGATGCTGTCGAGTACACATTTTCGACAGATAGCATAGTGTAAAATATGTAAGGAAGGTAGAATTAATAAGTTGCACTTAAGTAATAGTGGATGACCATGGGTATGAATTGCTAACTGGAGCATGGCTTTCACAGCTTGCTTTTGAAGGGAAAAAGCTTTTCTGGCAAACGGTCATGCCCCAAAAATATGACTCCATAGGAGAGATAGTATTGGATTTTTGCATAGCATAGGAGTTTTAGGACGCCAAGAGAAACAATAGGTGCTAGTTTTCTGATTATAAATATAACTTTGGTTAACTTTGCAGTGATGGTGTTAATGTTGATTTTGAGAAAACATTTCAGCTGAAATTTCCATTATATTTTTCATGTGGAAAGATACGGGCAGGCGCTACACAATTCGTTTGGGAGGCAATTCAATGAAGTTCAAATGTAACGTAACGAAGGGAAGGGGGGGGGGAGAGAGTAAGGGGCTCAAGGATTGCTACGGTGCGTTACGTGGGGGGAGAGAGGAGGCGGGGGTCAAAAAGTTGTCTAAAATGTGTTGCGCATTTTAGGCACAGCCTCTCATTTATTCCCGCTGAAGTATCGAGTCCTTAAATTTTAAAATTTATACTTTTTCCACATCCAATGACGGAAGAATGAAAAAGTCGTTGCCTCAAATTTACACGAAGGGAATAGCCGCGTCATACATGAAGTGATGCTATAACAGCAGTTGAGGAGAACAGGAGAGTCAAAATGACAAGAAGGCGTCCGGTAGAGGCATAACGGCCGGCCATTTCACGTGGGTGGCTGTATAACACGTAATTTAAGGCAGCGATCCTCTCAAGCTCAACTTCAGGCATTGTCCCATTGCGCATTAGTTACAGTTCATGTCACCGTGAAGCACGATGATTGCTCGATTAGAACGAGTGCCATTCGCTACTCTCAATAAGGCTACGGCCTTTCCATTGTTTTATCCGCCGTTAATAGATACACTCTCCGTGAAAGTTAAATAACAACTGAATATTTTCATAAAATACCCATTTGTGTTCGGAAATTTTAAGACAATTCATCAAGCATCCAAAGAAATCACTCAGTTTTTGAGATTTAGTTCACCACCTATTCACTACATAAGCACAGAAATAAAAACAATTAGAAATTAAATTGGATAATTGATTATCGCTGGACATCACATTTGTTATTCCGATTTGTCGTTCTCGCTCAAGGGAAACTTATTTTTTCTTCCGCAATTATTTTTTTCCAACAAGTGTTTAATGGATTTCCTGCGAATTCCTATGGGTCAAGGAGAGGGCTACATCTAATTTAGATTAATGATCCGGGATGAGTGTCAACTTAAAATATCGGCAATCATCCGACCCTACTCCTTTGAGTTCATCGCACCACGCTTTTTTTCCTGGAGGGTTGCAATTTCTGGTTCTGCCGGGCCCCGCGCTTCAGAGGCAGCAGTTGGTTGGTGGGCGCGGAGGCGATCGGCATGTCACCCCCTCCGGGGGAGATTGGTCACACGCGCGCCGGCAGGCGGTTGTTTTTGCCGCCGACGACGCGTGGGCAGATTGATGGCCGCCCCGCCGCGGATGGTCCGGCAACAAAGCGGAGTGGACGGCTATCGAACACAATCGCACGCCCTCCCCAAGACAATATATTCGCTCCGCTTCGCCACCACCGCCGGGCCCCGAAGAAAAAAATAATACGGACTCCCCACAGGTGGGATAAATAAAATGGAGTGCCCCTAAGTTTCGGTGGTCCCGTATCACTAAGGTGGTCGTGATGGAGATCAATCAAAAACGGGTGGAGTGGTCGCCACTTTTTGATCCTTTCCTCCCCCGCCGGTCTCCCCCCC
>LYUA01000081.1:1024149-1044308 GCA_002093875.1 Calopteryx splendens | reverse complement strand
ACCGCCCGACTCCTTTGGTTTCCCGCCTCAATTCCTTCCTCCAACCCAGTCTCTCGATCCCTTGCTCCCCCTGTCCCCCTCATAATCTTTCCTCCCGATGGTGAAGAATTTGGGAAATCGTAGGTGGTTTAGGTCTTGTGGGCAGTCGAATTTTTCAGCCTTCTTCGACCAAGCCCTAAATTCCATATTATCAGAAATCGATGGCTCCACGCAAACTTATAAAAAATCACGCACATATCCGATCCGATCAAAGATTCAAATTTAAATCATGATTGTAAGCTGTACATTTGGCTATCGCTCCGCCGATAAACTGGAGTAAGGAAGTATAAACGAATTTCATAGGCATTATTTGTGTTTATCTATTAAAATTCTGGCATATTCCAAACGATGCCCTACTTTCTATAGGCCTCCCTGCCCCAATATGGCACTTTATCAGTGCTTGACGAACTCTCCGACTCTTGGGCTATAACGTTAATCATGTACAGTCTCGAAAAAGAATGTAAAATTCAAAAGCCAAGTTTATTAAGGATATTTATGCGTGAAGTATGCTGTTTTTATTGCTCGATAAACGACAAATCCAATTGAAAGTACTGAGAATGAGAACCACGCTTTTGATAGAGACAATCAAAGGTTTTGAGAATTGAAAGCGTTAACTCTATAGTGTTACTAGGTATAAGGTTAACTCTGAGAAACATAATAAAGCACGATGACTAAGCAAATTAAAACATTGCCGTTCCTGAAGTTGAATTATACTCAATCCAAATCAAAATATCAAATGTATGAATACGCTAAGTAATTTTACTATGCTTCACACAATAGTTTTTGGAAAGACGCTAGTTTCAAGAATTCAATGAAAAATTCTAGGGAGAAAAAAAAGTCAAATCTAATGATTTTGAATAGCATTTCTCTCTCTTTTAAACTTTTAACTATTGCTCATTATTTATTAATTGCAATTATTACCGCCAAGTTTCACTAATTTATCACCCTGATAGTTTTTATAACACACTGCTAGTTTTTTAAATTAAATTTTAAAAATTTGGCATTCATTTTTCTTTGACGGTTGATGGGTATCCAAGAATCCCTCCCAGTGGCCCTTGAGGTGGTTTAGACATGCAATATATAGGTGTCTATTGTTGAACCCTTTTATGCCTTGTACAACAACTCAGCTACACTATTGGATAGTTAGTAATCCCGAAAAACATGCTCATTTGACGCTGAAAATTTATAACTCATATATAATTCAAGAATTGCCATATTTAACGCTTATTTCTGCAGAAAAGGGCCCATAATTTTGATAGAACCTTAGAGCTTTCCACTTGTGCTAAATGAGGACATCTATCCGTTTATCTTATCTCACATATCAAGCATGGATGATTATATTTCTCAATGAGTCAACATACTGCACGTGGGAGGAAAAAAATGCTCAAACTCCCAACAGGTAGTTATTTAAATTGAAAGCATAATTCAGTACGCCATATCCTTGTTTTTTTTACAATGGTTTTACTTAAAGAACTGAAATAACAATGAAATCCCGAAAGCTAAATTATTTTTTGTTGAACTAAAGTACTTAACATTTTTTTAAAGTGCAGATTATTCACTTATCCGCTCTAAAAATTAGAATCTCCGTTGCAATGGGAGTTTGTCAAAATGCTATCCTTTGGTCATTGCCACTAATATACTTCACGATACTTAAATATCTTGAAAGCGTTAATGAAGGTGCTTTTTAAACAAATACTTGATTCGTCTGGTCATTTTTATGGGAAATCCTCCAGGAATACAAAAGCGAAGAGCAAGTTGAGACCTTAATCACTCCTTGAAACTTAATGCTTTATGACGTGATATGAATATGCATGATGATGTTAACGCGAAGCGCAGAGTGAATGAGACGTATAAGCGGCTACCAGCGGAAGAGACGCGGCAGCTCCGCGAGACACCCCAGAGGCGTTTGGCATTTCGGCTGTTTCGTAGATTTATGTGAATCCACATGCGTTAAAGGCGGTAAGAGAGCCGCCAGTAAATGACACCATTAAGGGAACGATGAACGGCTCCACTCTTCATTATGCGTTTGACACTGAAATGCACTAATTCTTACACGATTAGAACTTAACAAGGAGACATTTCAACATATCTTTATTTATCAACCGCTCCTCAAATAAAAATACTAGCTGTCAGCGTATTAATCAGAAGTTTCCGCGAGGGTCAATTGAATTAACCGCATTAGAACTTAAACAAAATTCGGCAAAATGAAAGTGTGGTATGTACGGTGGTCATCTATAAAATATAGGTAATGTAGAAAATCTTCTGAAAATGGTAACCAAATATGCATAAGCCACGAAGGACTTATTTAAGCAAAATTCTAAATGCTATTTTCTGTGCTGTAAAAAAGTTATTACTAAGCAGATGGCTAGCAGGAAAAATTTAAAGATAGTAAAATTAATATACCGGAATATTCAAGTGAAGAATTTGGATAAGTTTACATGCTGTCAATACCTACGTATATGAATTTTAATTAGGTAATTATTAAAGCATAAAGCTAAAACAGAGCAGCTAATTACGAATTCTTTAGGTTTTCAAGATGTTTCAGCAGAACTAGTAAAAGATATTAAAACGTAGAATCAAGCTTAAGAAAATTTTCAGCAATACTGTGAATTATTTATTCAGTGAAGGGAATTAATTTTTTAGGGAGAAATCATGTTCAAATTCCTGCACAACAACCCAATTTATAATAGATTTCTATTAATTTATAAAAGAGAATACCTGCTAGCGAAAATTTTGATATGGAGCGAAGTTTTGGAAGACTTGGTCGTTGAGGCAAGAAAATAAGCGCAAATTGGAAGAATTTTGTGATGTGGGTGTGGAGAAGAATAGGAAAAATTAAATAGACAAAATGGCAAACGAAAGAGGGAGTGCTAGGCATGGCAGGGGAAGAGAAAATGTAGTTAAGAGAAAAAGGCAGTAAAAGAGAAATTCGTAGAAGGTAGGAAAAGTGGATGGCGGGCATACTTAGGACAGTGGAATGTTGAAGACTTCGTTGGAGGGGAGAATGAATGTTGGGAAAGCGAGGCAGAGGGAAGAAAAGAATAGGCATGTTAGACTGAATGAAGGAAGACATGCTTGGAAGGAACGCTTAGTTCGGGAATGGTGTATTGCAGTAAGTACAGGGTGCTACGGCGTTTAGCGTAGTGTTAATATAGAAGCGTTGTTGTAAATATATTATCAGTTTTCACCAAAAATATACCTTTACCGGTAGACTTCCGAGATCGGTTAATTCAGAAATATTTGAGATAGAAGACGATATCAAATGTAAATTTAAGACTCAATAATTAACTTTGAAGCTAAAGATAAACATTTTGCACCGGTGCACAAAGTTTTTCCTGTCGCAATGAAAGTGGGAAATCAATGATTGAATGATGTTTGCTTGCTGACTCTTATAATACGGATAAATTTTTGTTTCATACTTAACTCTCCGTCAACATGCTTTCAAACAACTACGACTGCAGTCGCTGTGGAAATGTTGCACAGAGTTACGTGGAAGAGGACCCATTGCTGCTTAAATACATATTAGGACATATTTGTTCCAGCATATACGTTCCAAGTCTCAACATACTGTATTTACAATGCAAAGCAGTTGATGCCTGAAGTAAGAAGAAATAAATAAAGAATAAGAAAAAATTAATTCGCTAATAAATTGGATGGAATTGTTAAACTATCAGCGAAGGGCCTCCGGAGAATACTAATTTTATAGGCATGCCACTTGATGGTTAGAAGTGGCATTATTCATCACAACACGCCAGCAATTTCCGCAAAAAAAATGTGTAAACCAAAAATCTCTTTAGATGTTAGTCCTGTCAGCACGGGGTGATTTGCTCTAAGTAACATGTCCAGACATATATAAAATTAATTTACCTAAAAAAGATAGTACAAGCTATAGACGAGGCCACAAATTTTCTCTGGAATAAATAATCAAAGGGATAGCTAAGAATTCACGTTAACAAGAACTTACCCCAGTTGCATGTGATTTATAAGGCTTAGTACTTTTTAATCCTACTAGCTACAATCCGAATTTTCATTTCAACATCATCAATCATCAATCTTCTCAGACATTAATATTAATGGACGAAGACGCCATGAGATTTTCCAGAACACTCACTCAAACGAAACACAGTTTCTTTTCTGGAATTTATTTAAAGAAATTCTTCCGCCGCCATCTGTGTCTCTTTTGCAGTCCAGTCTCTATGATAGACTTATGCTGCTATCTTCAAAGAGCGGAAGTCTTCTTGATTTAATGGTCACGTGGTTATTTTGAGAGAAAGGCAGAAGCCTTTCTGCTCTGGTTCAAAAATACCAAATTGGCCAGAGTTTGAGAGTGAGAGCACGCGACGCTCTTGAGAAGTGGCAGCCTGCATATAAGCTAAATGTTTACACCATGAGGTTCTCCTACAAGTAAACATCATGCCAGTTTCATGAAAGAATTATGAACACTTTATTAAGGAAAACCCTATAAATATTAGAAAATGATTCCCGCTCCAAAAAGGATATTCATGCTAATCAGCACAGCTTTTCCCTCTGCCTGAGAGGCCCTAATCACTCTGCCTCAGTGTTATTTAGTAAACTGCCAAATGACACCAAAATATTTCCTCACCTGCGGTATTTAAAATGGGAATTAAAAATGTTCTCTCTTATTAAGTTACTTCAGTGTGAGTGAATTCTTAGTAGACGCATTATAAGCATTATTCTTGCGGTAATTCATTAGTAATATGAAATATATGTTGCTTTATTACTAACTAAGAGAGAATTGAAGGCCATCATCAATACTGAATGCAATATGGACATTATTTGGGAATAGACAAAGATATTTGTAATGAGCAGGAATGGGACGGAGGTCGAAATTACGCTAGATGAACGAATACTTGAAACATTTCAGGAGTCCAAGTACCTTGAAAGCAAAATAACGTCATATGGTCGAAGTTATTCGTCGATTATTATGGTTGTAGTTATTAAAGGTCGAAGATCTCATTAGTAGAATTAGTATGGCACAGGTAGCTTGTAATAAATAGAAAGGGCTTCTCACATCAAACAATATCAAATTAAGCCTAAGAAAACACTTCCTCAAGAACTTATGAAAGACATATGAAATCGTGCACGGGAGATAAAACCACCTAATCGGTGAAAACAGACCATGTACTTGCCATGCCTTTCAGGATCATTAAAAATACATCGGCATTGCCGATTAACCAAAGCCTACAACTCTATTCTATTTCGCTTTTGTATATCCACTTCCGAATATATGTACCTACTATTATAATTCTCTTCGAAAATCCTTCTACCCTCCTCATTTCCCTCTAGAATTCCTCCTTCCCTCACCCTCCACGTCCCCGCCCACAGGCCACTGTGAGCGCGGTGAGGCGCACCTGTCGGTACATAAAAAGAGAAGCGCTCTGTGGTGCCGGGAGGAGGGAGGTGCTTGGGGCCCGGCCCTTCCCTTGGCGTTTGTTTCCGCCGTCAGGCCGGTGGGGTTAGGGTCGGAGAGGGAAGGGGGCGCTAGTAGGAGGTGCTTAGAGATAAGTAAGTATTAGGGTGGGAGGAAGAACGGCGGAAGCCTCTGTGTTGTTAACGAGTTCTCCTGCCCACTCATTCCTCGTTTCATCTCCTCTTCTCACGAACGGTCCACGCGAGATGTCACCCGATAGCCATTCTACATCTGTATGGGACGGATTTTAAGGGCGCGGTGGCATTGGGTGTCGATGGGAGGCATATGAGTACCGGACTGCCTATTCATCTCCCACGTGACGCCTAGAGAAAAAGAGACTGTAAAAAAATATGAACGCATTTGAATAATTAAGTGTCTAATACATTTAGTGATATCTTATATGATATAAACATGCTGTTTTGGGTCCATTCCAACCTTTTTGCTTCAATGTAGGCAGTACAATAGTACCTACCTGAAGCCCTCCCGAAAGAGTTACTTCAACTTGGAAACATATCATATCTACGAGTAATGATGAATGCCCAGTGGCACATCAGAAGCCATTTAAATTATGCGGAGTAATAAAAGCTCACAATATTTGCAAGTTGCTATTCATTCGAAGCTCAACACAAACCAAACTGATCCGAATTCAACTCCAAAACGAGTCACGAGATTCTGGCACGACTCCCCCCACTACAAATTTTTATATGAATGTTTAGTTTCTGTCTAAATTACGGGATTTAAAATTTACGTAGGAGACTTATGTACAGGAAAGATTTTCTGGCTAGTGTACTTGATTTTCATTTCATTTACCTTTAATTGCCTTTCAATTCCCAATTGGTGCGGATTTTCTCATTGGTATTTCAGCTCATAGTTGGACGACGTGGAATGCACCTACTTGAAGTGTAGTGAACCCTCCGATGGATGGTAGGTTAGATAATTCTCCTTGGGGCCTTTCACGACGATAAATCTAATTCTGACCAGCCGCAGGTTCCCGCCCACCCAAAATGCAGCAAAATATCTCAGCAGCCAAGCGCTCCACACAATAGCTACTAGGTTATGCACTAGATGGATGTGTCTAAGTATGTATCATAAAATACTGCGGAAAGCATCGTTAATATTCCGGTTGAATTATTACTAAAAGACATAAGAATCATTGGAAAATTTGCGGAAATTTCTGATTCTTCAGGTTTTTGAATTATTTTATTTAAAGTAGTTTATAAACCACAGGCACATCGAAGCCGAAAAGAAAGTCACCAGCCGCAAACAGAACAGGCAGGCTAAGCTACGAGGCACGGTTGGCCATAGATCCATTAGTCACTATCACAGGTCTCTCGACCGTCGTCACGTTTATATTTTCACGAAGATAACGTCCTTGACGTAACTAGGGTTGCAATTACGTAAATTGAAAGGGTAAAAGCGACTACAGGGTTTTTCGGGATATTCCCTCGTTAATTCATATTAGTAGACGACAGTTTTTCCAGCATTCCAGTCGACAACTTCAGTTCCTAAAGCTGAAAGGGCATCTTCAGGTTCAATGATGCCTTTTGGAATGCCCGCGAAAATGTCACCTATTAAGATGATTCAATACATGAGGAACTCGAAGCACCCTGGAGACACCTTCATATTACCCACGGAAACCTTTTCTGTAACTTCAAAGAAAAATATTTGAATTGAACCTAACTAGTGGATTACCTACGATTGACGCGAATTTGGGGTAGAGGAACACATTGCACCGTAGACCATTACACATTTTTATATATCTTAGCATCTCAACGTCGTATAAAATATTAATGAATTCAAACTTCGTAGATAAACAAATTTAAGATGAAGGCAAAATTTTGCTCAGCGCCATTTTTTCCCCAACATTTTATGCGGTTAAAGGAAAGGTTTTTTTTCAGGACATGTGAGCCTGCATTTATGCCACCCCTCTTTATGTAAAATAAAAAAATGAAATTTTGCACGAATATAGGTTTCTTTAGGCATTTTCTGACGATGAACTTCAACGGGCAATTCCGCTGGCTCGCTAACATTTTCAAGAGCCAAGGTGTCCCGAAATTTCAAAACTCCTGGAGACCTCGTGAACGCAACACTGACAGAGGTAACATCACCCGCACTTTTGACGAGCCATTACTATTCTTGGTGTTTTTCTTCCCGTGGATTTCTGGATAGTGACCGACGTCAGTTTCTTTGAAATGTGGTTGATTATTTCTGTTTAACCACGGAGTTGCAGCGGCATTACTGGTCTCGCGGACACTGGCCATGAAAATATAGAACTTCATTGCTGACTTGCGGTTGGTCCTTAGCAGTGGAACTTAAGTGTTTTCCAGTCCGTGAGCACACTCGAGCGTCGACATTGAGAGCCGCCGAAAATTCTCGGGGGCGTAAACGTCCGAGTGAAGCTCCAGTTGGAGATCCGAAAAACTCTAAATCCACTCTCAAAAAGAACGAAAAAAAGAAGGAAGAGACGTTCCTCCCGGAGTCATTCCTGGAAAGGAGAGAGAGGGGGAGGGGGGGTTCAAAGCGAGGGACGGGAAGGGGGAGTAGAGGGGGAGGGAGGTGGGAGGGAAAGGGAGAAAATGGGCTTGGAGATGTTTTCGGTCGTTAAAGGTAGGGGTCCCCGAGAAGCGCCTGTCAGTTCTTTCACGCTCCTCCTCCTGGGCGTGTCACCTCCCCGGATACTATTTCGATGAAACGGACTCGCAGTTTCGTTTCCTCCGTTTCTCTGTAATCTGGACGAGAATCTGGTTGGATAATTTGCCTGGTTGAGATGTCAGTAAAAATGAGAATAGATGTAAGGAATGGCAGTAAATTTACGCTGATATGTTTTAGTACTTGCATTAAAATCTCTTTCTGCTATCTCCGCCAGTTCGACGGGAAATGAGGAAAAATTTGACCAAACACTTATAGCCCCCCCCCCCAACTTAAAAAGATGCGCTGAAATTAACACTAGTTTTATGTAAAAGAAACTGTTTGATGAAGCAAAACGAAGTTTCAAGAAAAATGATGATCTTTACAGGCATTCTTAAATTAATCCCACCTACTAGGCAAGTGGAAGAAATGATGGAAAACTACCTACTTCACTACTTTTCTAGATTAGGATTTTTAAGAACCTTCCCTCATTTCAGGATTCCCTCATTGATTGCGAAAATAGTGCAACTAATTAAATACCCTCATCATTACAATTAAAAAAATCATTTTATGCCATTGCACGAGGTATCCGATTCAATTTACTACATTTAGGCACGTATGCTACACTCATTTTCTTCCTAGCTTATGCGTCGGATAATCCAACCAGATGTGTTCAGTTTTTTAACCTGGAGCACTTTAAGTGATTGCTTTCTTGAGTTCCATTTACATGATCGATAACTATTGGGAATAAATATTATATATTCACTGGAGGTGTGAACAAGTGCTGTTTATATATCCTGTACGAAATGTTGATGAAGCAATTAAGTGGCAATGGGACTTGGAGTTTTTTAAGTACCACCAATATTTATTCTTCGCTCAGAGTGTCAGAGTATCGATTCATTTGATCACTTCTGAGACGCATACGAAGCACTGGCATCCGGAGGCAAACTGTCCGCTTAAGAGTTTAAATAGCGCATTTTGGAAAGTAGAAGGCAATGCCTTCTACTTTCGGAAATAATTTTTTCGAATTTAGCACAGGCCGAATTAGTTAATTTACAAATGAACCCAACCCACAGGCATCGAAGCAACCTTTACCCTCGCCATCAGAACTATTACGCTATCTTTTCAGATGGAAGTCATCAAACAATGGTTGTCATACTTTTGTGGGAGATGTCATAAATTTCCACTAATCGATTTGGAAGTTTCACATTTCCTCGTAGTGCATACTCATTTTTCCATTGAATCAATAAAAACTAGAATTAAACATTAATTAACCAAGTTAAACATTTCCAAACTCCGTGTCATATAATATAAAATATATTATTTAATACCAGTGATATCTAAATTACTAATGAATTAGTGCACATAAGTTAGATTTAGATTCTAATCTACTAAGATTTAGATTTATATCTACGCTCCTTTATAGCTCTACCTCCATGAATTCGTATTGATAACTTCTGTTTCGCTAGGAGATTATATCATCTGTAGGATCCACATGGTCATTGATTAACTACTTCTAGGCCTAATGCATTAAGTTCAAGAAAGACATTGCGCCTCAGCTTTTGCAACCCAAGCCAATTCCTTGAATATTAAAGATTGCATTTTTTCTTAAAACACAGCCATTGTCATTAATTTTCACCCAAAGAGTTCCATGGTCTTTTATTTAGTATATGAGACAGCATGGGTTGAATAATTAAGATTAGTATAGGATAAAAGGAATGCGTAAAAAGTAAATGTATTCCTATAATCATCAAAAACCTAGTTTTTCACTTCACGGTTCCGATGGGCAACCCACCTCTCTGGCAACCCAGAGATCGCTTGCTCGATTCCCACAAAACCCTTTAGGATGTGCTGACCTTAGGATGTGGATGTGTATTCCTATGAAACCAGAAAGAGCGTACCAACCAGAGGCAGAGCAGCTTGCATAATGATATCCATCAGAAAATAAATCAACTAAAAAAACCATTCTTCAAATGCGTAATGAAAATTTATGGCAAGCATGGATATTTTTGATAATAGCCATTTGTGCCATTCTTCTTAATCACGTACCTACGTTCATCATGCCCTCAAAAATCTAGTTCTTTGTTCACTCACATTATTGTCAGGAGTCAGTGGAAAAGGACCAATAAAGATATCGCAAGTGTTTTTCATCGCTTTATTCCGTTGTTGTCACCTTCGCATGCATATATTGCATTAGGTGCAACTTCGCAACCTTTTTCTCATCGCATGACCCACTAACAATGCCGAGGAGGTAATGCATGCACCTCCAGTTGACCGCCCACTCCCGCACTGGACTGCTCCGCAATAATAGAGCGCAAATTACACCGCGGAATAATTAGCGCCCACGAGCCGAGTGACTGCGCTCTCCCACCTGCTCTCGACTCCCGCCGTGCCTCTCACTTGCGGGGGCGGCGGTTATTATAGGGGGGCGGGCGAGGAGGGAGGATTTAAGAGCGGGGGCGGGCGGGCGGGCAGGACGTCGGGGATATAAAGTGCTTATTATTCAACTTCAATGGCTGTGGTTGATGCCATGGTTCTGGACCAGGCTTCAGGGACGACGGCGAGCCATTGTTGTTTCCACCAAATGGACCACAGGTCCTCATGTACGAATTCTCCTTGGCGAATTTATAGAATTTACGGTAACGGGACGTAGGGTCACCCTTCGAACGGTATTGAAGAAAAAAAAATATGTTTTCTTTCTTCTTTAAGTTCATGAGAAATTATTTATGCCTCATCGTGCGTTTTTGTAATAGTTCTACGGCTAGCAATTTAGCACGTCATATAACGTGAAACGAGCAAGAAACTCAAGTAGTTACATAATCAGTACATATTATCTAACAGTGGAACAACGAATTACGATTTCCATTGGTGGAAGAAAAAAAGGTAAATGAAGAATGTTTATAAGACAGGAGATTCAAGATCAACAGTAGAATTTGAATGAAGAGTTGAGAGAGATATAAATATCAATGTACAAAACAAGCACCAAACATTTTTATCCAGAAAAAAAAGTCTTTAAATGATCTTGAAAAATGCATTAGCCTTGTATTTATAGTTTAGCATGCAGGAGAAGAAAACTCAAGTAAAGTTTGGAACACCTATGCGTAGTCTGATTTTCGTTGAGCAGAAGGCGGTGATCGGGGGGATTTAAGCCTTGTGCGGCCACAGCGCGTCGCCAGCATCTGCGAAACCCTCCTTGTTACACTCCCCTCACCCTCTTTTCACCCACAATGATTCTCCCGCCCTTAATGTTTGTGCATTAAAATCGCTTATCATTTCTTATGAATTAGTTGGTATAGTAGTCATGTATTAATTAAAAAATGTTCGTTGTCCCATTAATCTATCTATTCAATGCCGCAAACGAAAACAAATGTTTTCGGTGCTCAAAACGTGAGCTTACTAAGTGCAGTATCAATATAATCATAATGACCGTTATTTATCCCTCAATTATTTTTCAACTATCGCTTGACAATTATCCCTCCTAAACCTTCCTCAATATGAAACTTAACTAAATAAAAAAGCAACGGGAATATTCTTCCACCTAAATCTGGATATATGTAAATAAAAACCATGAAACATTGTATTTAAGTCCAGAGCATTCGGTAGGGGCACAAGCATTTTCTTGAGGAAGGGCATCGCAATTAACCATACGGATTATGAGGCTGTCGTTTAACTCCTAAGTCGCCTAAGTTCCAGTTCCGCTCGAGGAGGTGAAGATGCGACCGTCACATAATAATGTAAAACCTAAAACGTGTTCGAGGGAGAAGTGACATCTGACGCATTCAAATAAATTCCTAAAAATCTTTATTATCCATGGAGATTTCAAATATGAAAAAATTAAATTATTTAGAGCGCCGTAAAACGGCATACCCTCGTGAGATGCTTCCTCCCGTCTCCTCCTCGCCCCACTTGCCTCCTTTATCTCAAGGCTCTCCGCGGCTCCCTCTTTACCCCCCCCTCCACAGTCTCTCTCCCCTCCCCCTGGCCCACCTCCGTCTCTTTTTATGTCCCTCACCCCGGTCCTCCCTCCTGTCCTTCTCCAGGCAGGCAACCATCGCCCGTTTACGACCCTCACCCCCTTCCTCTTACCCTTTCTCCCTTTTCCTCGGGGTCGGCGACCTGCCGCTGGCCAACGGGTGCCGCTGAAAAGGCCTTCAGCCCAACAGTAAATCCCTCATGGAGTGGTCGCTTGGTGGATTCGTCGAGGGGGAGGGGATGGGAGGGAGGAGAAGGGACTATAGGACTCCAGTCCCTTCCTCCTCCCTCGCGAACGCTCTTCCCTATTTCATTTTCCATTCCCCCCACGGCGAGGAGGAACAGCATAGAATATACAGTCCAGGGAGCATGGGGAAGACCATCAAAAACAAGAGCGTGGCAAAAACGAATGGAAAACATAGTGCATGTAATGCAGGGAAAAGTGCGGTGGTATATGGAAGAAAATCGGAGAGCAGTCCAAATCTTTAACCGTTTCATGACCCGATGCGATTTGAAAATCTCCGTATTTTCATCAGCTACAATCCTATTCTTGGGATTAGGGATAACCTGGAGAAATACTATCGACAGCAGAGAAGCATTAGAGAAAAATCATGTCGTAAATGTCATGCCATGCCATGTCGTTTATCATGATTACTAATGTGAGCATCAATGAACTACGCATCCTGTTATATATCAGTTAAAGCGATAGGTTACAGTGGGAATAAAAGCCAATTCAAAAGAAAGAAGTGATTCGATGTGTTTATAATGAATGGTAATACAACATTTTTGATATAAGTATTATTTGCTACGAATACCATTGAAAACACATAAAACAAAGGATAAAAGTTGTATCTTTTCAAAAGGAAAATATCTAGGCGCAAATTTCTTACGAGTTCCCTAGTGCTATTAATACCAGTTGGCACATGGGAACGGAGTTTCCATCACACTACGGAACTGCTACTAGTGACCGGACCGATCAAACGTAGTGGTTTCGCTGGGGCGAATGAACTAGTTTATGTAAGGATGGAGGTGGGTGGGCAAGGGTATTCTTCATTGGGAAGAGGGGTGCATCATACGCATAAGTAGAGTGGGCGGGAGGTGTGAGGGTCGTGATGGAAGTAGGTAATGGTCGCGAGTAGAAGGAAATAAGCCTTGTTCGCACCCTTGTGCCAATTATCCGAAAAATATGTTCCCGAGTGGCAGCACAGCGAGTAATAACGTATGCTAGTGCTCTCTGCCATGGATATCGCGTTACTTTGCCATGCGATGGATTTTTCTGGTTTTGAGTAAACGGTATGAAATAGATTCAGCCGTGCGGTCATTAAAGCCTCAATTAACTACCGCTGCTCTAATTGTGACCCCAGAAAACTGCTTGAATACTGAGCAAGATGAAAAAGTTACCGTTAGCTCAAGTACCTGGGTTAGTAGTCGAGGAGCAAAGACGAATTCATGATTTCCCACTCCATAAACGCACTGATTGAGAAGATTGTTAATACTATCAAAGTAAATATTTCATGCCAAATTTATATACATATAAAACTGATTAAGTTCCGTATCCATTACTGAACAACCTCTCATTTCAAACGTTGTATGCTCACAGTTCACTAACTTTTATTTGCTCACTATTATTTTAATCCCTTTCCCTAATAAACAGTCCTCCGCTGGCTTTGGGAGTAACATAATTTCACAGTTTTGAATGACTGCTTTGGCTTCAGAATCGCAACCCCTGGATTTTGCAAATCAAATAATTTCGGAAATTTCACGTCGTACCATGAAAGAGTCATACAAACGAGTTATAAGTATGTGTGGCATACTTTGTACCAGACCACCAAAAACATATTTTCGACAAAATTTTTATTTCACCTGATCAGATATTTCAGGAATTTCTTTGCCTTTAATTAATTAAATAGATTACCACTAAGTTGCTATCGCGACATAATCATAAAATGTGAACAATACGATCTAGATATAAAAATCACAGTATTTGCGAAGAGAAATTCTGAAATTAAACCTGGCGAATAAAATTATTTTTAATATTAAAACATCACAAAGCCTTTAATCTCTCTTTAGTGTTCTTTAGTTTACCTAATGTGATGTCCGAATTTTCGAGGAAACCGTTAAAAAAGGGGGTTTTCCAATAATCTGGCAATATTCCACCTTTCCCATATGCAGAATAAAACTTTAATTTCCTTTTTTCTCGCCGTTCATACTTTTTTTTTCGATTTATAATTTAATAAATTGAAAAGAAGCTTGAGAAAAACCTCAGAGGTTTAATTTAAATTATAGCAAAATAGTTTCCAAGGTATTACGGGACGATCTATGGATATGGTCAATTAAATCCCTTGACCAATGAATTCTAAAATAAAATAAAGCTAATCTTTCTTCTCAATGCTGGCGCTACACTAACTGATATCTAATACGCCCCCCCCCCTCAGTCACATGAAATTAATCAAACTTCCCTTCTGACTTCTGAGAAGTGAATGGTAATAGTTGGGAACAAAAATTTTGAAAACGAAACTGTGAAGACAAATTGAAATCGAACATTTCATGACTCAACGAACCCATTCTTGATACAAGTTCGATCTCTTGATACGAAGTACAAGGATTGATTATTACCCGTTCAAACTCCATTTACTTGATTATTATGTTAATACTAGTAGTATACCGGTTAATGCAGGTTTTTGAAAGGCACAGAGACTGACGACTGATAAACGTTTAAGTCCAGTCTGAAACGAAACAAAACACCGACACTACAGAAAAACATTCCTCAGCTCCACATTCTTTAATTTTAATATTTAAAATTTAAAGATATTTAGTAAAGTTATGATATGATGAACGCCAAGGAAAAACTTAATCCAGTAAAATGCATTGAATATAAAGAAACAACAATAGTTAACTAACCAACGAAAAACAGCAATTAAGTCGAAGGTCGGTTTGGTAGTTGAGGGTAGAACTCACATAAAACTAAGCTCATTCACGATTCGTGTGAAATTCACAAGTTAGGGTATGGGCGCAGTTTCTTTCCCTGTGCCTCCTGCGGTTTCGTGGAAACTTTCTAGTACCCGAAAATTCATACAACGAAGCTGAGAGCGCACAGTGGCGTCAACCGGAATCTAACCTAGACCCTCCAGTTGCCAGCCCTGCGCTCTACTCAATGGGAAACCACGACCCTAGTTATTAATTAGTCATATTTAATATTAATTCATTTTACATGACAGTAGAAAGTTTATTCAAACAATCACATATGGCGATGTAAGTTCTTCAGTGCACGGTAAACATTAGTAAAAAGTGGATTACATAACAATGAATTAATATCTCTAATTCAACAAAGTAATATCCTTCTTCAAAATCCTAATTAATTCTATGCCGTAGTGTGTTCAGACTCACATGGCAATTAATATCAACAGTGAATAATCTATAAAGTGAAATTAGTCCAAATAAAAGGGAAATGACAATGAAAATGATGAAAAGAATACTGTTGAAAATTAAATATAACTATATGAAAATGATGTATTTAAAATAAAATTTTGCTGCGTTTAACGGCTACGGTTATTCACAACTGCCAACTAATAAAAATTAAAATGCGATATAATTACCGAAAATATTCCTAAGAGGCAGTTGTATTTTTCCAAGTTTCCCAAGTCTTAAATTACGGTGAAAGTGTGGATAAAATAATGAGAATAATAGGATGTTTGAGAAAAAATTGAGTGACGTAAAAGGCTATGGTTTTCAAAATGTTTGCAAGCTATTATGGAATGTAACCAGCATAAGTTTTCACAAGAGGAGGAACGGATTTCATTCTTATTCACTCGTCAATACGAGTGGACGATGTGAGGCAAAGAAGCAATACGTTACGCAATATTGGATTTGAATATCTTACGCATGCCTTCTGCGTGTTAAACTGTGTGTTTAACTGACCATCTGTCATTCAGCCAGATACCATAAAGGCATGTGCCAATTTAGACCTCATTGAAGGTACCACGACGACATCTGCTCGTTGTGACATCATATTACGGGTTCCAATGAGGTTTATTGCTCCGGGTTACCCTCGAATGGGTTTCATTTGGTTGTGCATCGTATAGTAATCTGCAAAACCGCGACCAAGCGATATGGGCGCGTATTACCCAACATCAACTGTTAGCGTTGTATGTCAACATTGTTTTTAATATTCACTGGGCACCTCTGCTAGGTAAACGTGTTCTCTAGTTTTATAGCCAAAGATAGGAATTTGGACGAGTGGATTGTTTCCGTGGCAGATGCGAGAGAGGAATATTAAGAATTAGTGGTAATCATCGTTGCTGCTAGTATTGTTGCGAGATAGTGCAAGGAACTGGGACAGCCATCACACCTGCTACAGTGAACAACGGGGTTCATTGGTTCAAGATTGACTCTAACGTGGTGACATTGTGAAATGGGCACGCCAAAGTTAAATTAATAGCAGTGCGTGCTACATAACTGTGTACACAACAACTATGACAGGTTTATTCCGGGTCACGAAATTTACTGTTATCAAATAACGTTCTACGAGAACTGGTTTTTCACCCTTTTTCACCTGTACCTAACTCCTTAGGCCACGAAAAAATATCACGAAATACCAAGGTGAATATTCATTTAAAAAATTAATTTGGTATGCCATTTGAAAGTATTAAAATTTCTGAAATTTTCATTTAATTTTCTGTAGTAATTAGACTACAAAGCCTTTCTTCTTAAGTTAATTCTCACCGCAAGTTAAACATTTGCGCACATATATTTTAAGAAATAAAAATAATAATCGTTTAATTTTCTTAAGCCTACAAGTCCCCTGAGACATGCAATGCATACAAGTGCTTCAAATTTCATTTACACAATCAATAAAATATAGCGAAATAATAAAAACAAATAACAAAAGAAAAGAAATAAACATTAAATGTACTATTATTTAGAACTACTCCAATTCAGTATGATCGCCCGACCTAGGGCTGTTTTATCATATTTGACAATCGTTTTACACATTTCATATTCGTATCAGCGTCCTTAGTAAATCAGTAACTTCTATTCAGATAGTTGATACCCATTATCAAGAACTCTCCCACACATCATTTACAAGCCTTTCAGGTAGATTTGTGATTCTATAAGGTTTATATTGTATACAGTTCGTAAGTTTTTTTAGAGAAAATGGACACAAATAACTTCTCTTACTTTGAGCCATTCAAATTTTTATATGAGTATGCTACATGATCCCACCGTTTCAATTCACAGCAGCATTCATTGTCACCTGAAATTTTCCACTTTCCGCTTAAAGATGCTCCTATGAAATTATGAAAGGACCGAAATAAATAACCAAAATTGTAAAATGACGAAATGTAGCAAGATTTTTAATTAGTACGGGAAATTCGAAACGCTCATTTTTAGAAGTAAGTTAAAGTTCCAAATAATGAGAAAACTGAAATTATGAGAAAGAATAAATGTAAATAACGATTTAAGTAATAACTATGAAAATTGAATTTTTAGACAAATACACAAAAGGGCGGAAAAAATGATGAAATGTGTCAGGTAAAAAATTAACCTTATCTTGAGAACGTTCCCTCCCTCACGAATTGCAATTTTTATTTAAGTTGCGTGCTTCATAAACATCCCCAGAGATTTTCAATGATCAGGTCAAATAACATATTCTAAGTTTGGACATTTTTATAATTTTCGAATCTTCTGTAAAAAGTTTAATTAGTGCTCCATAAGAATTTTCATGATGACCTCATGGGAATAGTGTGAGATTCCTTGTCAATAACAATAGTTATAGCTGAAATGTGACATAATATTTCACCGAGGCAAGTTGATATCGCAAAACCTTTACAAGCCTTGTCCTGAAAGCCATCGCTTCGTTATTCCGAGAGACTTAACTCGTTGTGATTGGCGAGGGCCCTTAGAAGGCAAGAGTGCTTTCCGCTGCCGCTCATCCGAACACACATACCGAGTTTACTCACGCCCTTCTGCTCTTTTTAGCGCATCTTCGCCCAGCGCGCGCGCGCGTGGGCAGTCCTCTTCCAAGGGATTCCCTCAATCACGCGACTGATGGCGCTCGGAACCTTTTTGCCTCGTGCCAAACGAGCCGCGAGATGTTTGAAGGCTGGGTGGTGGAGGCGAGGCCTCAAAACCCCTCCCCCCTCACTCTCCCGCGCGCATGAAGACGTTACAATCGCAGTAAAACTTTCTTCGCAGCCGACGACTGGGAACTCGAAGAACCACCCACAGGATGGATTTCTTTTTTGCCGCAGCGCGCCAATTTCGAAGAGGGAAGAACTCCGTCGTAGTGAAACTTATTTGTGCACGATCCCGGGAAATAACGGTCACTCGTCGGACGTTTATTCACGTTTAAAGAGGCGTCTTCGAGTGTCAGGATACCTCGAGAGTCTTCGCTCCGGCAACTTACTCTCTCGGGCTGAGTTCCTCGACCACTCTTTTTTTCCTCCGATCTATCGCAACGACGCCTATTTCTTCGGCGGGAAAAAACACAGAGTGATGCGAGGGACTCCCGCTAATTGCCCGTCTTTCTCGGCAGGGCGTATGCAGATGGAAGGCGATCAAAGCAGTGCGAAGAGTGATTGGTGGAATGAAAAAGTGATGGCGTGGCTACGACCTCAGGTTCGGATTACTGGCGGCGTTCCTTCCATTAGAACCTCCCTCGGGGGCATGTGCGCCGATAAAGGTGACGGCTGTGAATTGAAAAAGAAGCCCCCGGAGCCGCTAATCTCCACTGCAACTCCATCCATCCAGTAAAACTTAATGACTTTCAAGCTAATGAACGGATTGCGAGGTTGTACCCGAGGTAAAACGTAAAACAATATTAACGCTGCGTAAAAAAAAGAATAACGATAGGGGGTTCGCTGAACTTGTGTCACACGTCTGCAATGGTGAGTGGCCCTGCCAGTCAGCCAAGAGTCTTAGTCTTTAGTCAAGAATGAATCCATGGGAAAATACAAATGCCTTTCCTAAGAGGAAAGGGGAAGAGTTTCACGAAAAAAGATTAATATAAGTTAATTTGTGAGAAAATCGTATTTGTCGCAATTTCAGGCTGCCAGAAAAGAGAAATCGCTGATACCGGACTCTGCTAAAAATTATTTATAGTTACACCTTAACCATGGTTGTAGAATTTCCAAACACGGACAAAAAAGTGACTATACACCCAAAGGAAATTTCAGAAGAATGAGTCACGTTATAATTTTGAGAACCATTCAGAAATAGGAATATTTTCGGGACTGGCAAGCTCCATATGCCATATTGACAGCCCAGACGGTGAAATAGAACAGCAAACAGGTAGCTGAATAAATGTCCCCAAGAATCTGAGTAAGTTAGAGAAAAGTATGTGTCTTCAGCTACGTTTTAATTCATGAAAGCGATGAATACCTTTGTACGTATCCCTTATAGAGGTGTTAAAGCTTTCTATAGTTCATTTGAATGGTGACATTTATCGGGAACATGAGCGCGAGTTTATGATGCACAAACTGCATCCAACCTTAAATGCGAAAACCGAAGTGTTTCATCCGTGGAAATGTTAAAATTTACAGAATAAAATTCAGACGAAGAATCTAATTTTAGGGGTGAAGGATGGGCGAACCGAACTCCCATTCCAGAAGGCATTAACCACGTCAAGTAATATTTTTAGAAACTCTAAGGGCGCTTCTGCGACTATCGAAGTTAGATCCCCACTCCCTTATTCCCCCCCCCCCTCAACATTAATGCCTCCATACTTGTGTTTCCAAAGACTGTTTATTAGTAATTGCCAGAGAGGAAGAGAGTTGAAATAATGCTAAGGGATTACCTAATCTAAATAAATCGAATTTAGGAATGGTTTATCCTCCACCGGGAATAGCCACGAAGCTTCAAAGGAAGTGACTTTTAAAGCCGCCGCAGCTCAGCCTGATAACCGCATTTAGGGTTTGCGACTCGGCGACTTCGTTTGACAAAAGCGAAACTCTAACGATGGATGCGGCTCCGCTTCCTCGGGTGTCGTGGCGGGACGTGAAATAGGAGTCGGAGGGGGAGAAGAAGAGGAATGGACGGGAGAACAGAAATAGGGAAACACGGTTAATGAATTAAACAGGCGGGGGGGGGG
>LYUA01000081.1:844497-859544 GCA_002093875.1 Calopteryx splendens | reverse complement strand
GGGGGGGGGGGGGGGGCAATCGCGTCGACCAAGAGTGTGCGGCATTTAAAAGAGTTCAGGTATTTTTCTTAATGGTATTTAAAATTCATTAAATTACTATTTTGAATCTGCCACAGGAAATTACCCTTGTGCCAACAGGTATTTGATGCATATAATTATTGTAAACATGAGTAAATAATAATACAACTACATGGGTATTTAAATAAGTTAAATCTATATAAGTTGGTATGCTATGTTATGTGACTTTTGAGCTAAAAATATAGTTAATCACAAAAAAACAATACCTGCAGTGTAAACGAATGTATACGAGAAATAACTTTTCACCAAAGGATTGTACTAAACAACTGCTTCTTTACGGTATAAAATTCTGATCAGTTCCACAATAGTAAAATTTTGGCACTCCTTAGCTAATAGCTCAATAATGAATAATAACTGGCCATAGTGTATTTGTAACCCTTACATAAAGCAAATGTGCATGCATTATAATTTGTAACTAAAAACTATTTCAGTAAAATAGTTGAAAGTTAATGCGTATATCAATGGTGTTCACTTAATTGCAGTTTTATTATCCTAACGCAGATATGTATTTCACTAAGCAATAAAAGGTGTTTATGAAATAAGAGTAACTTAGCTTAATTACCAACACCTTATATTGTAACGATTTAATAGTTTTAAATATGGGTATTCCTGTCCATCCCTAGATTGGGCGTCAAAGGGCTGCCGCCCATTGCCGATAACGTGCATAGGGGAGGCGGGAGCCTCTCACCCCTTCCTCAAACCACCTCGTTCTCCTCCCGCTTAGACCTCTTTTGATCGCGCGGTGCCTTGACGAGCATCCTCGGGGCAGCGTGAGGGAGACATTTCATTCAACCTGGCTTCTAACGCGGCTTTTTAGCTCCTCTACACAAAAAAATGCAGGTATCGCTTAACTTATCGGCGAGGCAGGCAGGAGCCTTAGAAGAAGACTACGGCGGCTGAGATCATTTGACCATTAAGGTGTTTGTTTTTTGTCTGGATTCCTGGAAAGAATTGTACAAAAAAAATTCTATCCGAATGGTATTTATAAATAGCCAGTAAAATGTTTAAGGATAAATTTTCATTGAGAAACTTTTCTATGAAAGACTAGATTATCGTTAAATTTCAATTTATATATAGGCAAATAAGAGTTTCAAGGAGGAATGGCATTTATTTCCTAATGAAAACGATACAACTCACAGATAAAAAGTATTAACTGACTTGGTTCTATTTAACTCCACCTGGTTAGTTCAATAATATTTATATTTGAATTAATATTTATTAAATTAATTACAATTAAAACTTAGAAAACATTTTTAACTTAGCCTGTAGATAATGGGAAATATGAAGTGAGCTAAGAGTGAATTATTTAAAAAAAGGACTGACTGTAGAATTTAGGAAAAAGGGTATTTGTGACAGGAATTTTAAATTGACTGGTATTTTTATTGCAATTTCAAGTTATAACCGCCGAGTAAGTGTGTAGTTTCAATTGGATAGCGGTAGAGTGTACCTATTATCATGGCAAGAGATAATTTTTCATCCGACCGAGGAAAAAAATGGGAAATTATATATGAAATAAACCGTGAACCTCGAGCCTTCGCAAGATTCTGAATACCTTTCCCATTTCCGAAAAACAATTAAGTCACCAGTCAGAGAGAATAAAACCAACGCAGGACATCACGACCTACAGGACAGGAGCCATCAAGCCACAATTTCAACCGGACACCGTTCATCATGTCCCTAATTACGTTGCCATTTCTAGATCTCAATTCAGGTAGGTTAATTAAAATATGCGAGCAAGTTTTAAAACTCCTACAGAGATCAGATTGCAACACTCACGTGAAACGAGGTTGTAAAAAAAAGAAATTTTTCTCCATCAGTGTCCAAAATACGTAAGCATCGCCGGAAAGCTAGCATTTCTTTAAAATTAGATAAATATATTGAACCTTCTCCTTCAGAAAATTTTCAAAATATTTTAAATTGAGTTTTATAGGAGGTTTAACTGCAGTGAATTCTCCTATCAATTTAACTGTGTACTGAAGCAGTTTAGAGATAACTAATTGAAGCACCTCCGTTTGTATTCCTATTAGGATTCAGAGTGTAATACAAGTGGATAAGTTATCTTGTAACATGTGACCACATTTGAAATTCTTATGCTCTTACACAAACAAACTAAGTTTTCGAATATAAAAATATGAAACTATGCCCATTAAAAATGAATAAAAACACCTTTTCTAGAGTAAAATACACATTTTACAGATCCAATTTAAATATACAAAACATATACGCGAAAGGATTTGATGCCTTATTTTCAATTAACATTTCCAATGGACAGCGTTCAAGTACAGAAACGGGCCAATTTTAATCAGAGATTTATTATAGAGATTATATTTTTAATCAGAGATTAACTTTTGATTAATTTTATTTGCATTAATTTTAGCGTGTCAACACTGATTCCTATATTAGAACTCATTCATGCTGTCACTGTTACAATTCAGGTCTAATAGAATGACTCTTTCTGAATGAATTAATTGACCACGTTCCTATTTCAGTGTGATCGTAATTGCTTAAATGTACCATATAATCAATTTATACGTTTAAACGTTAATTTAAATTGATTGATATTTTGGTGTTCCTTTAAAAACTCAAAGAATTATTTCGACGTTGTGGTGAAACTTCCTCAACAACATAAAATAATTATAATTTAACAATGTCATTTTCGATGAATGGAGATGAACTGACTTTTATAAAGAATTTTCAATGTTCATTTTTTAACACATGATTGCATGATGACAAGGGGCGTGGTAGTCCAGTGGGTAGAGGCTACTAACCGAGGCGCCTGGTTTCGATTCCGTGTGACACTCCTGAGCACCCTCCGCTTCACCCAAGCTCTGTGATATTTCGGATACCAGGTCATCCTGGGAAACCGCAGGCGACAAAGGGAGAGGAACTGACCCCCCTGCCCTGATGGATGAATTTCACACGCCGTTGATCTTGCAATTAGTATTGGGTGAGCTCCCTTACCCACACCTACCAAACCGACCTTCGGGTTGATTACTGTGGTTTTGTTTGGTGTGTCATGGCAATTTGGGTGTATTGATAATGCTCATTCAGGACAAATCACGAATATTTACATATCACATGACAGTGCATGAGGAGCGAAAATGTCATTAGCCTGTAGGCTACCGGTGGTTTTGCTTCCCTACCATGGGTAGTCGAATGAAAATCACTGTTCTCGAAATACAGACACACACCAGAAAAGGAGAGGATATCAAATTATCCAAATAAAAAAAACAAAGTTCATATTACTGATTGCTCAGTCACGAAAAGCGAAATAACCTACGGTAAATATCAAGGAGCACAGAGCGGAGATGGAGCGGATAAAGAGGTGCAATGAGGTTAGTACGAGTGAAGTTTTGATTAATCTTTTACGGAGAATAGCCCGTCTTTAGCGATTTCAATAGTTGGAGCTTCACGAAACTAATCAAATCGTACTTTCCAAATAGTAACTTATTTAAGCACTTAATTTTACTTTGTTCTTAACAAAATTAATCCCAGAAGAACGAGGCGAACCTCTTAGCCATAAATCATACGGGCCCATTCTTTAACGATGATGTCAATGCTGTCACGAGAATATGGGCGTGAAATAAGAAACTCAAACAATTACATTCCTTAAATCGCTTTTTCGGAAACAATCTCCAACGGTACTTTCCGAATGAAACACAAATCCATTATTTCTGAGTCTTATATCTGAACGGACTTATTATTGGCGAGTTCATTTACTCGGTGTCTCTTCTTGTGCCTATCGCGGCTCGCGCCACGACGCATGAAGAAAGGAGCGCATCCAAGTTGGCGTTTTCTGTTGCGAAGCGAATGATGATGGGAAGCGTTTAAGAGCAGATGCCGGTCTCCCAAACGACATGGTGAGTCCCTGTTCGCTCCGCTCATCCTATAGCCACAAAAATCAAGAGATTAAACCTTACTCGTCCTTGATAACAACAGTTAGCTTGGTTTCTTCCCTGGCTTATAGCTGATTCAGTGGATACACCGCTATAAAACGCCGCCAACTAGAGATCGTATGCACAGGAATAATCCGAGTTTTATTGGTGACGGGAAAAGCAATTACCGTATAATACAAAGGTACGCATGGTGCTCCGAACTATAACAATAAAAATTATGAGAAATGAAGGTATGGAGAAGCTACTTTAAATTTATGCATGCAATCTTGAATGCAAAACAAATTTAGTTCACCGGTTATTTAATACAACAAATTTTCCTAGTTTAATTAATACCTTTCTGTGATAGTCCCTTTGCGCTGAAGTACTAAGAATGAAAGGAAGCATCAACAAGTAAAATTGGGGTCGTTTGAAGACTGCGAATGCATTGTTGTGAATACAATGCCTTTAGAGCAACGACAGTTCCTATGCTATGCCTTATTAGTATTCGATTTATAGCAGTTGCCGAGAAAATTTAATGTCAAGCATTTTCTATTCCCTCCGATAGTGATATTGATGCAACTCAAAAAAACTGACGCAAGCTCCCGGGACGTATACTAAGGACGACTCCAGAGTCGGTTTTTACGAGGTGTGTTGGGAGCATGGTGGATGCTGTGTGCTAACGGAGTCTAAGGCGTATATCTTGAGAATTAGGTAGATGCGCAGCAGCATACCGCAGCAGCCGACATGAGTTGGAGTTTCCGTTCAGTCACTTGCCTGAGGGAAATAACAAATAAAATTTAATGTTTCTTTTTTTGATTTATGAATATACATAATTCTCTTTTGTTTAATTGATTTCCGTTAAATGCATCAAACCACCCTTTTTGTAAATGCTGCTGCGGATTTGGTACGTCCTAATAATGCTGGAAAGAAGGATATCGTGGAAATAAATTTCTTAGAAAGAAACCAAAATCACGATCCTTTGACACGAAGATAGCAGTTTCCTGAGAAAAGGAAAATCTAAGAAAAAGAATGGAAATTATTACTACCAATAATACCTGCACTGAGTTTTTGAAGAAATCACATTCAAATATCTTATAGACTATGTAACAAGCATCTAATATAATATTTTTTCATTTATTAATTACTCAATACAATTTGGATAAAAATAGATAAGAGTAAATGATCTGTTTTTAGTCAAGAAATTGAGACACGAGTTACGTCTACGCACCATGTCTCCCACCCTTTATTAAGACCACAGATTGCTACCGATTAAGTACATTTTAAATATGTGGAATATTGGAAGGTAATCTCTCTCATAGATAGCGATGGATATTTAATACCAATATTACAGTTATTTAAAAACAAATATAGGAAAAAACAACCATAAAATGTGAAAGATTTAAGGCCGTTTATAATGAAAATACTCAGGAAAAAGGCACATAAATTCCTAGTAGGTATCCTCAATAAACCCTCTTTAAATTGTTTCCACCATAAATACTGTCACCTTATTTTTATAGAAAGAGCTGATGCTTGTAAAACGATACTCAACTGAATAAAACGAAAATGTCTCAAATATAGTGCAAATCCTCGATTACATGGATATAATTTTCATTCATCGTGGCATAAAATTATTGAAAGAGTCATCGTAACTCAGTTGTGGAAGCCAGCGACAAGAATTTTCTGAGTTTGCGGTTTCCGAATTGTTCCTCGACTATTCCCTGCCAGCCATGAAAACGCAATTCTCGCGAGCGACTTTCCTCATAACGCAACAGCCATCGACAGGGAGAACGAGATTGAGATACGAAGCTATCCAACAAAGCATTAAGAGGTGCTTCCCGTACGGAAAACGGGTTCCTATGCAGCAGAACGGATAGCTGCGTATAATTCAGACGCAGGCGGTGGCAAAGTACACGAGGAATGAAAAAAAAGACAACTACTACAATGAGAAAGGGAGTGTTTTCATCAAACACTGTGCACATTGGGTTAGATGTTTAGAAGAGAATAGATGAAGAATGATCTCACTTGACCCCTTCGCGAATCCATTTGTTTATAAGACGTTTTATTTTAATCTAAACGGATGCAAGGGGATCACTTAGGTTTCTGAAGGGAGAAAATCCGCGAAAGTAATATTCTTCTTCTTCCGAAGGGGAGTGCGGGTTGGGGGGCGGGCGGAATCTCACATTTGCGTGTCACGAGGGCTCTCTCCCCCTTCCTCCTCGCCTCGGAATCATCCCCTCCCACCCTCATCCCTGCGGTAAAAGTTTCCCAACAAATCTCCTCCTCCCCCTCCTTCCGCCCCCTTAACGTGCCTTGTGTCCACACGCACGTTCAGTGTACGCCACGCCAACATCTCTTCCACTCACACTGCCCCTCGAACCGCCAGCCGACACCCTTCTCACTCTCCCCTCGAACACCGCCCTCCCTCCCACCACTCTCTCCCAACCTCCTCCCCTCCGCCCACCTACGCTCCTCAAACGGCCCTTAAAGGAAAGCCTCAATAACCCCTTATCGCGTTTCCTCACGAAGACCTGCAGTCCGTTCCGCCTGCTTTGTGGCCGATCAACCTTCCCCGATACTCACCTACCTCTCCCTCTCTCTCACCCTCCCAAACCCGCTTTCCGATCGGCACATCCTTCATGGGAGGGTTCTCTCTCTTCGTTGTGTCTTTCTTTCCCTCTCTCACACAACAACCCCTTTAAATCTCCCCTCCAGCAGGCCTTCCCCACCACCCCGCTTTTCCCCCTCCGAGGACGGTGGCGAGACCGCCGGCGGCGGGGGGATCGACGCACCCTCGCGAGGGGTTGGGCGGAACGAAGGGAGCTCCCAATACCGCTCCGCAAGGGGACCATCGCGGAGAATCCCATTCGGCGGAAAAAAGGACATGTGCGCCGTCGTGGAGCAAGTGCATCCATCTGTGGAAGCCCGCAGAAGACCAGCACAAGGTCGACATGGGAAAGAGTCATTGAAACTAGAATTAATACTTCCGTGTGGTAACCATAGTTTTCAAATTGAATTTATTTAAGTATTTTCTAAGACTATAGTCCTATTTTTTTTCTTCTCGTAGACCTATGCTGTAAATTTTTTGAAACAAAAAAGTTACATAAATAGATTAAAACATAATCACATCCTTCATCGCACACATGATGTATGCTGGAGTGTTTCTACAGAAATGAAACGTTTTTCTACGGAAATAATTCGAATTAATCTCTTTGGTAAAAGACAAAATCAAAACAAATTGAGGTTCCACAAGGAAACTTTAGAGGAATAGGTTTATATTTATTTGAAAATGTTTCGACTCTGCACATTAACGTCTACGCAATAAGTGATAATAGCATTCCTAAC
This sequence comes from Calopteryx splendens, assembly GCA_002093875.1. NCBI lineage: Eukaryota > Metazoa > Arthropoda > Insecta > Odonata > Calopterygidae > Calopteryx > Calopteryx splendens. The sequence continues at coordinate 852,249 of LYUA01000081.1, read as the reverse complement.
TTTTACCGTGCCTGGAATATTATTTAATTTAATTTTATTTATGTTTTAATATAAGCTTAAATAATCTTTTAACTGTAGGTCTCAATTTAAATATGGAGAGATTTTATGTAGGTATGTTCTGCAAAATAGCTTAATTTTCAATTTATGGTTACAAAACTAAACAAATGCCTAGATAACGAAAGAAAGTGGTGTGACTTATTCCTCAGTGCGCCCAGCCGCTAACACCCTTGTTGATGAATTAGAAAAAAACAAGTCGTCATGTACTACCACTTACGACCATTTCAGTTTTTTAAGAAATGAGTTTTTTATACAATGAAATAAATTGTTGGAGTAAAAATATTACAATTTATTTACATTATTATGAAAGTATTTTTTGCATCATTTTCAGCCCCTACTCGAAACGAACACATTGAAAAAAATAATTTGGAAATCGTGATTCATGATACATTTCCAAAAAGTGCGAAAATATCATAGTGATCAAAACAACTTTTTCTTTCAAAAGATGAAATTATTGCAGTAGTTGCACAAAATGACTCGTATGAGCTGAACATGGCACCTCGTTCTTAATTTCAACAGAGTTATGTCACTTGATGAAATTCATAGTTCGCTAAGAGCATGTTTTATGCTCTCATCGTGGACATTTACGTATAAGTGTGGCGGCTAAGTGAGCAGAGGAAAAAAGATATAAATGGAAAGAGGGAATTTTATGCGGACGTATAGTGCCTTCCATTTTTCCGAGGGCACAATGCACCAGGCAGTAAATAAGTAGTGAGTGGCTTAAAACGGTTATAGCACATTCGTTAAATCTAGAGCGGACATTTATATACCGCCACTGCAAATACGATTAACCGAACCGATAACTTTTTAGCGCTATGAGCCTTCATGTATGTTATGTATCACATTATGTCAGCTGAAATGAATTGGATGAAATTTACCACATAACTTCAGTTAACTGAGGATGGTTCCGATAGATATCCTGTGAGCCACTTATTTCTTATCTGCGCTATTCGCATACGAGTGCTTGTGAACGGTTATTAACTTGGCTCTAATTATTCCATGAGAATTACCTATCAAGGATTTGTTTTCTCAAGAATAAAGATGAGTAAAAAGCTTATTCACACATTCACTTTACAACAAAACATTACTTCTGAGTTAAAGAAAATGTTTAGAAAATAATTTTAATGACGGTAAAGCTGAATGTCAGGAAATATATAACACAAATTATCTAAAAATGCAAACGAACTCACTTTTAAATGTAAAAAACCTGATTCACTGGGTATATGTAATTATTCAAAATTGTCAGTTTTTCCTTTCTCTGACCTCGAAAATTAAAAAAAACAATGTTATAAATGGTTTATATAACCTAGTAACAGAGGTTTCATAGTATTACGAGAATTTTTGGTTCCAGCGGCAAAAAGTAAAGTTGCACATAACTTATGTTCATTCGAAATTAAATTGATTTGATTTGATGAAATTTGAAAAAAAATTGACTGGATAATATCGTCATGTCCTAAGTGACATTCGAACCTATTCCCTTCTGGCAGGTGGGCAAATACATTAATCGCCGGGATACCTAAATTGACAGGGGTTCAATATTCCCTCACAAACTATTAAATATTCCAATTTTTACGCAAGTATACACATTTATATAAACTGGTCACTCTCCAATCCTCTCTAGTAATTGAGAGCTACTTTTTAGGGACTATCTGAGAATACGTATAAATCACATTTTTCAAAGTAAAAATAGTTAAAGATGAAAACAAGATAATGGTCGACATGCTCCCACATTTAGTGACTTTTATTTTATGGAACTTCACACTGTTACCGCGCAAATAAAAACGTAAATAGATGGCAGAGGAGGAAAGCAACGACGCAGTGTTGTCCTCTTACATCTCTTTACCCCATAGCAGCACGATAAAGGGATCTGGCCGAGATAAAGACGACCAGTTTTTCTTTCCGCACACCATCCCATCCCCTAACCACAACTCTCGCAAATACAACCTGTTTGTTATTGAGTGGTAATCAAAAAGCAAAACAAAAGAAAGAGAATCAAAATGGAGACCAGAGGATGTGGCAATGGCTGAGAAATATGAAAATTCAACACCCACCCTCTTGAGCGCAGTGCGTTTGTGCTTATTCGAGGGTTTGTATCCGCATTTTACCAAAACCTCGTGAAAATTCGGAGACATATAGTCGTGTTCATTTGGCGCACAAGCGCCTTTAAAGATGCGGAAAGAGGAAAATCCTCAGTTACCATTAAAATATTAAGCCTTGTTTGGAGATTAATAAAAAGACTATTCGTCGAAAAAGACTCTAACGTATGAAGAAATTAAGGTGTATTTCAAGTTCCATCTATACCTTGAAATGAATTTAAAAATATAGCAACCCCTTGTAGTATCACCTATGAATTCGTTTTGGGTCCACAGAAATGTGCTTTTTCATTTCTTACGAGAAATATTTAGCTCGCCTAGTATCTTTAGAACATAAACCCTGTTGGACCGAACCGAAGTAACTGGGACTCCAGCCCAAGTCATCGATACCTATGATTAGGTACTGGTATCAAGGCACCGGTACACAAGGTTTCTTTCCCTAGATACCGAATACTAACTGAATCAATAGTAAATTAAATAGTGCGCTTTGCATTTCGAGTAGTAAACCACCTTTTTAGTGAGCATCGTATTCTTTAATATCCTTAAATTGGTTTTACTTCTAACAGAAATTTTTATATTCCGTGATGTAGTAATTAAGAAGCCCAAATACTACGGAATAATGAAGAATGTATTCAAGAGAATGTGCTTAGAATAAGCTTAAGTTATATTTAAAGTATAAGGAGAAAAAAATATGATGATGCAATTTTGTAACTGAATGTAAAAAATATTAAACCTTAGAAGAACATATGAATTAACTATTTTCATATGGTGAAAGATTTAGTCGATTCATACTCAAAGATAGTTTTGGAGATATCAAATTTCCATGAATTACAGGTTTTATTATTTGAAAAACTAATAAAATCTTCATACATTAATAATATGGTAGTAAACACTAACGTTGTTGAATCTTAAATTTTGAGTCAATGAAAATGTCTCCTTTTGCAGGGCTGACGATTGTAGTTCCGAACTAAAGTCAAAAAAACAGTGATGCATAAAATATTGCTGTCTGACATTTATCATTATACGTTCAAGTATATAAAACAAGGAGATATTTGGTTTCTTTAAGAGTTCCAGTTTCCTGGAGCAATTTTTTATCAAAGCCTTCCCACCGCCTTCGTGATGGGGAAGAAGCCGTTGAGAAACATTTGAAGAGAAAAAAGAAAAGAAAGAATAGGAAAGCCATTTTCAAGGCAAGGCGTATGAAGGTTAATCTCATGCCTCATCATCCTGCCTCAAACTTAGGCTATTATGTAGCCACGACGAAAAGAAAACCAATCACGCATTCATGAGTGTCAAAATAATAGGGAAATAAACGGTGTCGTGTCCCTCCTTTCCCAATTGAAATGCGGTGGATTATCAGTTATTGGAATTTTGCCTCCATAACTCTATCGTGGCAGAACTCAGAAAATTTGGAGAATAGCTACTTCGTTCCTCACACTGCCCTCCTTTTTCCCTGAAGAAAGAATATCCTCTCGGAAACGTAGAAAGCTTCCCGACCACAAACAGCCGATAACCGGTGCATTTCCATGATTATGCTCGAAGGTCAGCGTAGAGCTGAAATACATTACACCGATTCACAGAAATGAGGCTTTTTTAGTTCTCAAATAAATATTTTAATTTAATTTATAATTTTGATGACAAGCCAACGTCCTGGATATTTTCATGAGCACTCAGATATTTTCATTGTATTCAAGAAAAGCTTGTTCCCAAAGTATTAAATTTTTAGTAATTATTAGTCTCAATTTATTTGCCACTATTTATATCTCTCTGCCTTTATCATGTTTGAAATAGATTAAGGGTTAATTGCTTTTGACGTTTTTTTTAAATTACCGATTTCTTTCCAGCGGATATTTAATGAGTAAATTACGTTTTCCTCTCGTTAGCCCCCGTCTGAAATTAATTTCCTAGCAAAGAATAACGCCCTCGGAGTCCATTAAGCCAGGAAGCATTCTTCATATATTATACAGAGGGAGTATTTTACCAAACTTTCAGCAAAAGATTTTCTCGTCGACTAGGCTAAGTGAATTCTTTGAAAGGTCCGCATTTTCAAATCCATTAATAATCCCATGTTGCTATCCTACCAGAAATATTACGCTCCGTAAAAACAGAATGAAACCTTTCCACTGAGAAGGAAATAATGAAATATAGGTTCTTCCGTGATTGCCATTGACTTTTCAATATTCAAGTCTTAGCATGAAGAGCATCCTAATATTAACCGTTTTTTTATTTAAAGCTTAGAAAGTTGGTTTCTTTTAACTCTGCCATTAATTTGAGTTGCATTTATGAAACACATGATATGATTCTGGAGGTGTTGGAATAAAGCGCTGAAATTTTTGCAGGAAACTGCATTATTTGACTTCCCTTCAGCTAAAATTCAAATTTCCCATTTGGAGGAGAGGCCAGGTGAAGAAATGTGGTCTAAATTTAGCCCATAGAAAGGAGGAGAGATAATGAACGTAAAGACTTAACAGTGCATATCATTGAATAAGCACACATCTTTTTCTTTTAACAATAATGTACTTTCTGTACTGTCCAAATTCCTAAATGTTAAACACATGATTTGATAATCTGCCCACCTCAGTAAATGTCTACACCTCAAACCTTGTAGTAAATACATATTTATTTAAATTTTTCGTTCTTAAGCATTTGGAACGATACGGTATTTTGGTGAAATAAAATCCATTTTCCCAAATACATAAGATCGACTTTCACATCCTACCAGGAGTAACTACTATCAGCATAAGGCACAGTTATCAATATTATTCTCATTGTACTTCTATCTCCATCCAAGTTTAAGATTTTTATGCACAGAATAGCATGAAACCACAATTTTACTCAAAATTTCAATGGGAAAATGTATTCAGTGCATTCATAATTACGACTCAATTATCATTTGGTACTCCGCGCGCCCGAATTCCCTTATTACATGCGTATAAACCCAACGTCGCATCGGGTTGATTACTGAAATTAAAAAAAATATATTTAAAGTAATTTTAACTTCATGGTGGGTTCGATTCCGGGTAACGCCTCCATGCCACCCTCAGCTTTACCCAAGTCGTGCGTTATTTCGGGTACCAGGTCATCCTGGGAAACCGCAGGCGGCACAAGGAAAGGAACTGGACTCCCTGCCCTGATGTGAATTTCACACGCCGTTGGGCTTAGTATTGATTGAACTCTAGCCTCACCTACCAAACAAACCATCGGGTTGATTACTGTGATTTTAAACTTTATGAATATAGATTACCAATATTTCGAGCGATATAGATACCAAGGACTGCAAATCTACAAATAAAAGAATAAAAAGGAGAAAAAACTTTATTCAAGAAATTATTATAAGACAAGTTTCATATTTTAGCCTACCTATGCCCATCGCAAATATTAACGCAAAGGATACAATATACTTTAAATGTGTAATTAAATATTCACTCAATAAACTACCAGAAACACAGGTATTGGCAATGGTTCGGTATTGGATAACATAAGATGAATACGAATATGGTTAAAAAGTTGATGTAAGTGGTCAATTAGAGAACACTATAGTTCCATCAATTGGCGTTATGAATGGCTTAATTTCATATGCCGAAGGGTATATGTTTGCACTATCAGGCCTTTTCTACCCTCAAATATAGGCACAACCAACCTTCAGGTTGAAGACTGGCTTATATCACACATACCTTTCACATTCCGTTCACTTTTTTGGTAGATAAAGCTCTAATTATAGATTATTTAAGGAAAAACTCCTTTTACTGATTCTTCCGTTCTATATCATCCTTGTACTATTCTTTCATCTCTGTCACATTCATACATTGTTACGTGCATGCTCTTTTGTTCCCGAGACCTAATATTCCTTGTCTCAAGAGTCATTACGACCACACCACCCATGACATTCTCCGTCTACCCCTTCCTGTCAAGCCATTTACTTTTCTCTCAAACATGTTTGGTAATGTGACACAAATTCATTCTCTAAGCATGTTTTTTATCGACAAAGAAAAGTAGAAAAATACTGGAAATTTAAATACAATAACGTTTCCATGTTGCTCAATTGCGGTGTCAGTATTATCTGAATTACGATTAAAATCCACTTCCCTGTAACTAATATTTTACTTCAGCGCACTAGTAAGCTAATTTTCTATATGCTACGCTAAAATAATTCGTAGAGACAATATCATGATATGACTTTCATATGGATTAAAATCAATCTTTCTGTTATTTTCTAAACAAAATTATTGCGTATTTTTGAGTCTACCTGATCAACTACATACTGAACGATGGTATTGGAGAAATATTGAAATGGAAATCGTTAGTACTAAATATCTAGTACTCATTCCTACTCTGCGCTGCTCTGAAGCTAAAAACTCTGAAGCTTGAACGCAAGAGAAAATAAAACTGTCCAGGACTGACTTACAATGCATAAGCGAGATGATTAATGCATTCCCCTTCAATGGACCTCCGATCTCAATGAGTGTCTTTCTGAGAAAGAAAAGCGAAAGATCGGTGTTTACCCCCAATCATCTTCACTGGCCCTAATTACGTACTTCCCTCACATGCCGGCAACGTTCATACAAAATGAAATTTCGCAGACGATGATGCGGCATCACGTCATGGCCGTTCAAGGAAATTTCCTCCGCCTGGATTGAGCGTGCAGGAGTATCGGGTGTTTTGATGACCACCTTATTCGATGGCATCGAAGCAAAAAAGGGAACGGAGGGGACACAGGGGCAGACGTGAATTGATTGTGTACAGCCCTCTTGCATTACGGAGGTCCATTATTTAAATTTGAAATGTTTTCTTTCTCTCCGCACGACTACCGGCACACATTCTCATGCGGATTCATGCTAAATAGGTTCGCCGGCTAATAGAAAAGCACACGCGAGAAGTGAATGAAAAGAACCGCAAGAAAGGATTACTGACTGAGCCGCCGCAAAGATATCTTTTAATGTTATTTTAGCCACCCATTAAATCATGTGATTAAAAGGATTAAATTATGCATAACGGCAACATCTAAGCTTCGGATGGGAGCAAGAGCGCACACCGTGTTCTCATTTCCATTACGATCAGACGCGAACGATCTCCCCCGATTGTGCGGGCGCTCTCGCATTGTTACTTGCGAGAATGTGCCACGAATCGCACGAGAAACATTTGCGATTGAAATTAAGGGAGGCATTGATTGAAATACGGTTTCTCTTCCTTTCTGACAACGTCCATTCCATCCGGCAGCGGAGGGAAACAATCCCTCCCCCCCCCCGTGTGTACAGTCGCCGCAACACGAATAGCGACAGACGGACTCACAATGCCGGCCCGGGATGCCTCGTGCTCTTTCCTCTCTCCCGACGCCGCCGACTCTGCTGAGGGTGACCCTCACTCGTGGCCCTTTTGTCTCCCGGGATTCCTTCCCGTGTCGGAGTGGGTGGGTGGGTGCGGAAGGGGATGGTGGCGGAGGTTGGAGCACGCACCACTCCCTCCAATTCGCCCCCACACCCACTTCCTCCCACCACCACCCCCCTTCAGCACTTAAACGAGTCGCTTTACCCGTGCCGAAACAACAAAAGGGGCTGGAAGAAAGGAGAGGGTGGAAACGAGAGAATGAGAGTGTGACACAATG
>LYUA01000081.1:447210-462075 GCA_002093875.1 Calopteryx splendens | reverse complement strand
CCCCCCCCCCCCCCCCCGCGCTCACCCTAGCGTCAATCCCACCTCGTTTCCTTTCCCGCCTCCACAACCTCCTCACCAGACGCTGACGCTAAAAGACAGAAAAAAAACCCCTTACTCAACAGTGCTCGGGTTCAGTCGTGTAACGTCAAAATCAAAACAAAGCATAAATTATGTAACTTAACGTAACACTAACCTTTTTGGAATAAAAATGTCCGTATTCTTACGCAGCTTCGTTTTTATCCATTGCCATTTATTACGTCATTCTCATTTTGGTAGTATAACTATGATTTGGTTGAATAATATTTATTGCTTACTTTTAATTTTTCATTAAAAGCGACCGTTATAAGAGCTAACTCTTAACTTAACTTATGCTTAAAGCGGCGCTGAATCATTATAATCGTTGCTCAAGAAAGTTCACTTTATCTCTTATCTATCTTTGAAAAAATGTTCCTGCGTAAGGAAGAGCAAAGTGCATTCGAAACTTGCTACAGTTTCCATTTTTCAGCACGCCGGACTATACTCTATAAAGGTTCATTCTGTGTGGCCCATAATTTTCTCTTCAATATGCAATGGAGCAGTTCAAGCACATCTTTCTAGAAAAACGAATACCCATGTCTGACAAGTTTTTTTCAATGGAAACCCGGTTGAAAAGTGATCATCCTCACGAACGCAATTTCACGGAGGAAATAACATTCGGAAAGTTTTGGTGTTTGGCTCACGATCTAAATTTTTTTATTCAGAATCGAATTTAACAAAAACACTTTATCCTAACATTTTCTCAAAGACCGTTTGGGCCCATGACCGATTTTTTTTCAGATCAAAAGATAAAGTTAAAAATGTAATTAAGCACAGCGATTCTGAATCTACTGCCCATATGCCTACACATGTATGTATAGCGATATATATCATACATCGCTATACATACATATATCGCTACATGCATTTGAGGTGCTGAGTTTCGTTTGTCTGTTTCCAAATAACTTTTGACATAACCTGATTTGCCAAAGGGTATCAGCAGCGAGAAAAAATATGGATACGATGGCACACATTTCAAATTCTCTTTACTGAAACCTCAACGTTATTTAAATGCATTTTTCAATTCCACATACTTACCAAGTGACTGATTTATTTCAGGGAGGGTTCTGTTCAGAGCAATAAGCATAGGATCGTTTTTTTTATGATCCCAAATTACGGTTTTCTGAGTGAAAAACAAATTTAACGCCACGGTAAAAGGTCACGATCAAAAAGGATCCCAAGTGTCTATTTTTAAGCCTCTTTGCGTTAAAAGACGTCGCGCGCGTGGGAAACAGAGAGCGTAAGGGGGGGGGGGACGATAAGGCATGTCAATAAGGCGCCCTTTTTTCAGCCGACGCTATATATCCACATCAGAATGTTATAACTCTTCCTCCCGCCCCATCTCGATCCAAAACAACCCCATTCGTTCCTTTCCCCACTTTATCCTTTTCATCTCGAGCGCCCAAACCCACCCAATTTTTTCGGCATAAACAGCTTTGACTTCAATCACTCCATCAAACACAAACACTAAATCATTTTCACTTCCGGCGGATTTTTTCTCCTTCAATTCGAATTTTCTGTTTCTTCCTCGCGTTCATGTCAAAGATCTTGTCTTGACCAAGATACACTCATATCCCCGCTTAGGCTCCTCTTTTGAGCAGGAAAAGTTTTAAACTTTCCTTTTCTCTCGGCTACGCTTTGTGAGGGCCTTGATATACTCCGATCAAAATAAAAAGTATAATATTCTGAAGCATTGAGAAAAACAACTTGTTCTTGGCTTTTGAAACACTGATATAGTTGTTTTTTATGATTTTACTGTTATAAATGATATTGGTGCATGAGCAAAAAATATTGTCTTCTACACTTCCTAAAGGGTAACCTGAATTTCTGCTCAACTAAGTCAAAGGTGCAGATATTTATTGCATAAAATATTAAATAATTGCATAAAATATTAAAGTTTAATTACCTACAACGACGTAGTAAGAACGTACAAAAAATCCCGATCATCGTAAATATGTTCCTTGTTTCGTTTATTTTGTCAAATAATGACGCCGCCTACACAAATCTACGAGAAACCTGTTACGCAATATCTCTAGTAGAAAGCAATGAAATTCATGGATGAGAAGATTTATGTGTAACAGTGAAAATACATTCGAATCGAAGAATCAAAGTGTTATAAATAATAAATAATACTATTCGAAAGGAATACTTCATGCGCAACGATTCACAGGCCAAAATGACGCGGCTTCAAAAGGCGCTCCAATTTTTCATTAAAACCCCTTCATTCATCCTGTAATTGACCAACCCAAGAAACATATCGCCTCTTCAAGACTCCATAGACAGCTTTCAAAGACCGACGGAGTTAAACTGCAAAGAAATTAATAGATTAAGACTTAATAAGAGAGCTGAATAACGGGGAGATTACCCCATTTAGGGATGGAGGAGGAGACGACTTCACGACTGGTTCTCTTTTATGAGATTTCTCGAAGGCAAGTCTTCGGAAACCCAGTCTCTCCCACCTCTCCCCTTCAGCGGGGCTCCAACTCCTCACCCTCGTCGGCCCTCTCCACACCCACCCACTCACCCACCCCACCCCCCAAGACACGACTCGCTGGCCATCTTTTGCACAAAACATTGTTCCGTCCGACCCTAACGTCATTCCCCCATTGTGCCACGCCGTCACCACCCCCGCCGCCGAACCTCCTCGCTCAAATCCGCCCTCCAAATGCATCCCCTTTCTCCGGGGGGAAGCCTCCCCTTCACCCCTACCCCCTTTCTCTCTTGGGCACCCCCATCCCACCAGGTCCCCATTCAGTACTTTGGCCAACTACGCACTTCGCTCTACCGCGTCGCAGCAAAAGTAATTTCCGTCCTCCCCCTCTCCTCCACCCAGCCTGCGTACTCCGCCTCCTTCCACCCCCCGCTCCGGCCTCCCTCGCATATCCGCCTCGCAGACAACCTTCCCGCCCACAACCGTCTCCGGTCGCCCGAATTCAAACCCGGCCCCCCCTCCGGGGTACCCACCCCTTTGGATTTCCGCTCTTCAACGGGGCTCTCCTCACCGTCTTCCTCCCCCCCCCTCCACCGCGTCTAGTTCTCCCCCCCACGACGCCTCCCCCTCCTGAAATTCGTGTCGATGGTCGTTTCGGGTCCGGACGGGGTGGAACGTTCCGAAGCTGGGAAGTTTGGAAAATCTCAAAAAGTATCCCGAAGTTGGTCCATGGAGGTTCTTTAATCTTTCCCCATTTTTTTCGTTGCATGCGGGAAAGGGGTTGGGGTCGAAGAATGGGATCTCGAGGGGTGGAAGGGGGCCTCAGGAGGGTGGATTGACGGAGGGGATGAGGAAGCAGCTTAAAGCGGAAACTGATCCCGAGGGGGCAGAATGGGGAGAGGGCGGGAGGAATGGGCAGCGGAGGAAGAGGTGGACTGTAAATAAGGGAAAGGGAGAGGTGGAGACGGTGAGGAATTCCGGGAAGATAAGAGGGAGAAGAAGGATTGCGTGAGAGGTCGGACAAACGAAGAAGGGGATACGGGGGAGTGGGGCGGGCGAGTGGGTTTGCGCGGCTGAGGGAGGGAGGGATGGCAGAAGGGCATCTCTTTAAGTTGAGAAGGGGAAGAAGGAGCAAAGATGGATGAATATGAGGGAGAGAAATGGGGGGAAAGGTCGAAGAGGGATAGAGTTACCGAGGAGAAAAAGGACGGAGGGAGATAGCGAAGGCAGCAGAAAACAAGAGAGTGACACCTTGACTAATAGGAGCCTTATCACCTTCTCCTAACTCACCAACGTCTTTAAACTAATCAAAATTGCTACACAAAAACAAGCGTAAAAAGTACTATCCAAGTATAGCGAAAATAATTATTGGAATTGTCAAATAAGAATCACGAAAGAAAGAAAAAATAAACAGAGAGCATAGTACTTGTAAAAATATAGAAAAATATAATCCGACGATAATAATATAATATATGTATGAATATAGATAAATCGATTTTTAATAAAAGCGATGCACGGTATATAGGAATGCTTATTAATGATCGTTCCGGGGAAAGTGGTCCGACTGTTTTTATAATTTTTGTGCATTTTTTTCTGAGGCTTTATGTGCAGCATGTAGAAAGCGCTCAAAGATAATCAAAATACAATTTATGTTATACTTGTCAATTTTAGATGGCGGGTACTATTTGGTATACATATATTTTAGAATCGAATTTTGGAGCCAAAAAGAAATTCCCATGAAATAATGGCAGATCGAAGAAAGCTCAAGCAACGCTCAAGTACTAATTTGTGCTATGAAAGCATGAATATTCATGGAAAACAAAATATGAAGTTCGGGGGGCTGTTTTCCCTGCTGGTATTTAGTGTTCGGTTAAATCACGACTATGCAGAACTTAAGAATATCGAGGGTGATTCGAGCACTTAACAACGAATGGCTTAAACAGAGGACCCATTCAATCAGCATTTTAATTTCTATGTTATAAGGTATGAATTATATTTATCTATAATTTACGGTGTGTTGTTTATGGTGAAATGGAATAACATTTATTTCTTCAGTACACTTTAAGGGACGCTAACACGTTCATGAACTAAGCAATGACGTTTAATTCCACGAAGTTTTGGAGAGAAGTTGGCTCCTGCGTGGATGAAAATCTCAGTTGGTACGCGACCCCTGAGATGGCAGGATACGAAAAAGATAGAAGAGAGATAGTCTTCGGAAACAAAGAATTGGGAAATGGAAAAGGAGGAGTTTTTGGAGCGTGCCGGGAGAAACATAGGCGGGATTACGAATGGCTAGGGAGGAAATTCTTTCCGAGAGAGAAACGAAGGAAAGCGAAAAAATATGCCATGAAAGAGTTCCGGGAAGACGCAGGGAAGTAAGAATAAGGGGCAGGAAAGTATACGAAGGAGAAATATCACGTGTCGGAAAAGAATGGGAGGTCGATTGCACAAGGGGGAGATTGCAATCCGGGGAGTAACAGAAGAGGTTGGCGAGGGACATTTGGAGATGAAGTGGAACGATTTTGGAATAGGAGTAAGTGGAGATAGCATTTGCAATGCAATTCAAGGGTCGTATACAAACTTTCCCCCTTTCTTATATTATTTATAGGAGAAAGAGAAAGAATGATAAAAACAGTGTTCGCCCACATTGCAACTGGAAAGGTGATGTCAACAGCAGAAGTCCCAAAAATAGGACTTGCCAGAGAATTTGGATATTAACTTGCAAAAAAACCTGTCTGAGAATTTCAGGAAAAAAAGCATTTTGCAATTCATGAAGGAAACCAATGACATTGTGGGATTATAACTATGAATGATAATACTTAAATAGGTGTAAACTTAAAATGAAGAAGTACCTGATAAATATGATCGGAATTATTTAAAAAGCAGAAATTCAGGTGATGCTTTTTATATGAAGTGACTAGCCATCGTTCTTCAATGGTCAAGATTTCTGCTCAAATAAACTACTTGGCCTTTCAACTTCCACTTTGCTGTTGTATGAAGAACACTTCAGTGAACTTTGTACAGCATATTTCCTTAACTTTTAAGTTTAAACTGTTGCGTAAACCATCCCGAGAGGTACCCTCAAACATCCTACTGCCAAAGAAATATCTTAAACATTAGCGCCTTTTTAAATGCGTCAAGTGATTTACTTAAAGCATCCCGATGTCTTTCGAGTTATTCTTAATGGATCTCATACATCTTCGCAGAAATTAGTTCCCTTAAATTCATTGAAATATAAGAAGTCTTAGGTAACGATAAACTTAATCACTCCGTCATATATGACGGCTCTACGTTGTGTACCTACCTTTTTAATGGTTTATTGACCAACCATTCATTTCACAACCACTCTTACTGATTTCACAGAGTATGAAATACATTCCTTTAGGCAAAGCAATATATTTAAAATTATCCAATTAAATTAAATAGCAAAATGCTCGTTCGAGGGTTTCCGCGGCGTGGATTCAATGAGCTCTGCTAGTTTCTCGGGTCTTCGCCGCGTTCGTTTGCTTGATCGTTTGCTTGATCGCCATTCCAGCTGGCATCTTCAGGTTGCATCTGTTGTCTTCAAGCCAACAAACGTGGCGAAAACCCGAGAAATGAGTATAACTCATAAAATTGCAATATCTTGAAAAATGAAGACATGAAGTTAAATAGTAATCTAGCTGTGATTCAAGAGATTGCAGAGTAAAAAATATTTAAAAAACGATACATTTTTCGGCTTTTCGTTGTATCTCCCGAAATTCTTAATATTTTAATTTCTATGATAATAAATATTTTCATTTATTGTGTTTTTAATTTCTAAGGCCTTATTATGGTTTTTTAGAGCAAGTAATTTTTTTTACAATGTGAATATGATGATATAGAGATGCACAACGGTTTATACCAATACAGCATTTGAAAGAGATGTTTAATGGAATGGGAAAAAGATGCCAAGGAAGGAAGAAGAGTATTAGAGAATTAAGTATTACACTATGACTATAAGCTAACTAGGCACATAAATGGCGTTGGAAGAGAAGCACACACTTATATAGTGAGAAATTTCATTACGGGAAAAGGTCCATTGACTCATATAAAATTAAAATAGTTTTGAATGAGTTAAAAAGGGAAAACGATGAAAAAAGGAATAATATCTATTAGAATAAAACAATATTTAACAAACGGAGCATAGGATAAATTTAGGGATGGAAAAGGTATTACGAGGAAAAGTATGGGAGAGTCACCATGGCTACATGCGTCAAATTAAAGATAAATGATTCTTTAAGTGACTTCATCACCGGATATTTGATAATCATAAACTAAGACTTACTATGTTACTAAATGAGTATAATCTGCCTCCAATGAAGAAGTTGTAGCTCGATGAACATAAATAATTTCTAAATATGGACAAATATATTCAGTAAAATATCAACGGATATTTCAGTTAGTACTATGTGGAAATACAATATCACATCTTTATTTTACAACAATCTGAAGGGAAAAAAAGGTCTCTGATTTTATTGGACGGAATTCAAACTCCGCAAAAGGTAATAAAGAATAAGGAAAATAAGCTAGCTGTAATTGCGTTATTTAAGTTGAAACTCGGAAAAAGCAAGTGCAACATGGCTGCAGATGCATTGGGAATGGCCGCTTTGAATCACGGGGATTATGGGAAGGCATCGATGGAGGCCGAAACACCTGGCCGAGGAGTAGTTGAAGAGATGGGATATTTGAGAATTTAAATTCGCACCCTGGTAAGGATGGAAATTTTTGCTGGTTTAAGTGTCGGTATGGTGACAATAGCTCAGCAGCGGGATTGTATTTGGGAGTGGGCTTGCAATCGTTTCAGTACTTTAATAGAATTTCAAATAGAAATAAGGTGTAACGACATAAGAATGGCTGAAGGATAGCAACAGAAAGGATGTTTGCGTTGCGCAGCGGACGTGAACGCGGAAAAAATATCTAATTTAGAGAACACTTTCGGCATTGCAATCGCCATCCTGTTCTATATGATAAACTTGAAGGCATTTGCTTAAATGGTTCAGGTTTGATCCCAAGAAATACAACTCGAGAGATTAATTAAAAAGCGTTATAAAAAATTACATGTCTCTTATTGTATCTTTATAGATAAAGTTAAGAAGAGGAAAATATTATAAATGTTAAAGTAAATTTATTTTAATAATCCAATAGGTAATAGAATTCTTATTTAAACAGTAAACATAACGAAAAATATTTTCAATTATTATATCATTGTAAGCGTTACTCGTATATGTTTCTCGTTAATATTTTAAATAATCATTTAAATATATTTTTCTCTAATATGACACTCTCATTACCTCTCCCACGAACCCTACGAAAATAAAATGTCTACACACAAGTAGTCAAATATGATTTTGACCATACCCATTGGCCTTAATATGCTGGCCAAGACTCTGTGGCAATTTAAAATATTCTGATGCCTTATGAAAACGCTGTCTTTGGTCATTTGAGTGAAAACTTGAAAAAACTGAGGGAGTATAATGAATAAATAAATAAACATCAACAAAGTCTAATATTAATTCTGAGAAAAACTATCACATGCACCACAAAAATATTCAAAGTTAATTTTGAGATGTGAGGATAGAGAGTCCACCGCGCACTCATCCCTAAAGCGTGTAAAATCTACTCATTTAGGGTCAAGGGCGTTTCTTGGCCTTTGTGATATTTTGGCTAACTAAGCAGATATTAGCATACCCGTGTGGGAGTGCAAGTAACTCAAAAAGGTTACCAGAGGATTGCTGTGAATTTACAAAATGTGGTATTCTCGCAGAACGTTAAGGATTTGGATCTCGAAAAAATACAGTCAGCAAAGAATTATTGTGGCTACCTCGACGCATCGAGCACTACGAAGTCAATAGCCCGAGACCAAAACCAATTTGATGAAAGATGGACTCGTGTATTTATGACTCCTCCTGGATGTATGAACTCTTCCAGCTATATATGAGCGCTCTCTATATGATGCCGGTCATATGATAGAGTTCATGGTTTCCATGATGGTGTCTGAGTGGATTTTTCAGTACGGTTGTTTGTCATTTTAAGAGTTGCAATGGTAAGGAGTGAGTGATAAGAGGGGAATCTCATGAGAAAGATCAACAACCTTTGAGGGGGCTCATGGTGAATTCCTTATTTGACAAAATATCGTGCCATTGAAAATCTGTATTGGCTTGATATAATATTGGCAAAAAAACAACAAGAGCTTGACTAGTCTTTGGGCTTTGCATCAAACTCAGAACCAATCCGATGATTACGGTCAATTAACTTACTAATAACACCAGCGCGTGAAAAATTTGTGTGAAAGGATGAGGGTAAATGCGTTAGATGAATTTAATTTTAAAATGTCAACTATTATCTTTAGCACAGGCTAGTTACGCAGAATGTTTTAAATCATGAAAAAATATTTTAACTAAATATTCATTTCAATAGTTTTTCATCATTTAATTACTGTCAATAAGATTGTGAAGAAAGAAAGCGAAGGGAGATAATGCCTAGTGCTAGGTGAAGTAAACCAAAAAGGTGGTCCCTCAATGCACCATTCCTAATTCCTTGCAATGCACAGGAATGTTTTTGCCGCAGGAAAGAAGAGCAGCGGTCACAGCATAAAAAACTTCCTCCGACGCGATGAAACCGCTGGCGTAAAGTTTTCCTCCGTGGTCGATAAAAGTCTCCTCGAAGGAGTTCATGGAGTCCATGACTGAAGTGTGCATGTATTTGTGAGTATAAATGGAACGAATCTATCCTCTCACGGGTCGACCGCTTTCGTTTCACAGGTCACGAATTCCTGAAACGGCGGAATAATCCGAAATCACAGAACACCACCATGTTTTACCTCGGGTTCAGCTGAGCACCATTATTTTGTGCGTTTTGACGAGCGACCATTCTCGAAGTGAAGTTAGTATTTTTTGACGCATTGACGTGCGTACTGACGTTGATATATCGCCACAGCTCACGTTTGGCTAGGTATAAACATGGCAGTTTCATTAAAACTTGCGATAAAACATTGAATTTGGTCGAAATTTACGCCTCTTACAAGTTCACTCCTCAAAAGCAGGAATTCGTTAAAAATCTACTTACACGTAAATTTTTACATAGTTCATTCATTCAAGAATTATTGCTATTCTGCGTCTTAAATTTTATTTAAGCACAAGGAAGAAGAATTGTTAATTAAAAATACAATCTTATAAAAAATATGCACATATTTATGAAATGTAAGAACATGGGATTCTTAGAAGACGAAGACAAATTACATGAATTAACGAGTAGATTGTCTTAATCTTGCATTTCCGATTTCCTCATCATCAAAGAAAAATATTTCAAAACAAGAAATTAAATCGTTGGTTTAAAGGTTAAATTAGGTAGGAAAATATATGTAGAAATCACCAGCATCTCTTTTTTTTACAATGAGGCAGCATTGCAGCTTTGAGATCATTTATTTATTTGATATTTGATAAATTAAAACCCTATTTTCTCTGGTTTTCCGGCACTGAAAAAAATCTTTCAGCAACAGGCAAAATAACTTTTGCTATTTTTTTTCATCTTATAGACCTTTGGGTACCTTCAGCCACTAAATCTGTTTTTGAAGGCAGGAGAATAATATTTCGAAAACGATACCTTCATTCGAATAAGCTCTTCCAGTTTCCATATGTTATTATGATTTCCAACATCGGTAATATTCATAAAATAAAATAAACAGCTTCCATAACTTTATCGAGGGACAACTTTCCACACAGTCTAACAAAAAACACGTTTTTCAGGCATAGCCATTGTGTTTTACCGTACATGACCCCCCCCCCATTAATTGCACCACAGCATCGTTTATATCCACCACCATGTCACCGAGCGGATATCAAAGTATTCTTTTTTATCTCCGTGGCATCTGGTGGTTCGTGTTCTCCCAGGGAGTCCCTACAAGCCGCATTTGGCCTGTCATCAGTTTTCCCCAGGGGTCGAACCTCCGGAGTTGACACAACAGCCATGCCCGAGGCTGGACCCGAACAGGGGTCTTTGGTTTGGCATACTGGTGCATTAACCACCTGAATGGCACGGCCGTCAACATGTCAGACAAAAAACGTAAATACCGTCAAGATTTTCTAGTGCTTTTCACAAAGGACATCAGACTGCTTTGGGCCATTCGACTCGTGAGTCCTCAACATCTTACCATCATCGCGTTCCGCTAAACAAATTGAAGCCCTTCTATGATGACGTCACGTTGCATGCGGTTCCACCTCCTCAATACTTCTATGGAAATCCTTGTTTTAGTATGTTCGCAACTCCCTCGGCAATTTTTTGGCACTCGCATAGCACTAGTAAGTCTAATGATAGCTGAAAATAAGTTAATAAAAGAGAAAATGGTCAAGGAACAAAATTTATGGAACAGTTTGGGAAATTAAGCATTGTAACTACTTATTTAGATACCGAGTTTATTATCGTCAGTATTGGAAACCAATATACCTATTCAATTTCAGAGCCATTTGAAAAGATGAAACATACGAGTGATTAGTTATAATTAGATATAATTAGTACCCGTGGCATCACAGGTTAGTATGAATAAAATCCATCTTCTCTACAGTAAGGGCATTAGGCCCTTAATGGCGTCAATTATTTGGTACGATAAGTAATGTAGTAGAGAAAATATCTGCAAGAAAACTGTATCCTGCCACTCATTGTTAGCATCTGCGTACTCTCCCATTGAATTTATTAATTGGTTCATCTTCTCTCAACTTCATAAGTTTCAGCCTGTCATTCGGCTTGTCATTAATAACTCTCTTCAGCATTACTTTACTGGTGGGCTCTAAAGGGAGGCCTTTTATCTATGGCACCACTGTAGGGTACTGGGTTTAGTCGGATGTGGAGTTTGAGTCTTTGTAATGGATATGGTGGACTTGGTGAGTGATATGGTGTTGAGTGTTTGAAGTTCTTCCAATGTTTTGTTTTGTGATTGTAACTTATGTCAATTGTTCTTTAGTCTTTAGACCTTGAAGGCTGTAATTTTGCACATTACTCTGGAAATTACTCTGGACATATTTATAATACGGCAGATCTCGTGGGAAGGTAACATTTTGGGGGCGAAGCTAAATTGCACTGGGATTTTGAAGGGAGAGAATGCGCCGGAAAATATCTGAAGACAAGGCAAGAGTGATAAAGGTAAAGGTGAAAGGAAACGGTATTAGGAATACCACAAAAGTGGAATTCCTAATCCTAACGTTTCTTCGGCCCAAAAGGAGAATTTGCATGTGAAAAATGTTGTGTATTCCATTAGCTCGTTGGTGGTTACGACACCAGGTTCGGGAATGGGATAAAATTAAAGAGAATTTGCCAGATCTGCGACTGCAAGTTCTATGTCATGGGGCTGGATTGATTCTGGTGTCATGTAGGTGCTTGGCATAGATGTGTCGCCCCATGATGCATGAAAGAGCACGAGATTATTGTTTCTCCTCAAAGGAGGATTTTTTTATTTATTTTTGTCCTAATATTTAGATCCAGGATCCACAGAGAATTATCACAGGTAGAGAGTTATTTTAATTTAGCCTCCCACGTGAAGTAACGGTAACTTTAGTCATCCTTTTTATTTTCGCTGGTTACGGCGTAAACAAATTTAAATTGTTGGTTCTTGGATTCGACGAAGTCTCGACGAGGGTGATTTCGATACCCTATGTTTTCTTTAATTCTTGGGACAGAGGTAGGCAGAAAAATAAATGAAATTTATTAATTTAACGCTGTGAGAATAGCGTGAAATTTTAAGTATAAGGAATGGCGTTTGGAGGAAAATATGTAGATGGAGAGAGTGACAGATATTATTTCCCAGTTATAAAAAGGTGTTTCATTAATGCCATTTTACATTGAATCACAGTCGAAATCGAAAAGAAGAGGAAAGTGATTTAATGCCCTTTCATTAATGACTTGTGTGCTGTTCAGTATCGTTGAATGTGTCCTATAGTTCTAGTTGTTTCAACTGATTGATTGCGGAATGTCGATCTCCTTTAATTTTGCTACCACTTTCCTTGGCAACGAGTATTTGAGGTAGGTAATTCCTCCTACTTTTTCAATTTTTTTATCTGAACCAAAATCTTATAAACAATCCGTTATAATAAATTAAAATCTGAAAACTATTTTTTACCTACTCCTTTACATAATAGAGCAGCATACAAGTGAAATAATGATGCAACATAAGGTATAGTGAGTACATTCTACACTGTGTCTGAATGTCTCTACTTCCTTTCTATTCCTAATCCCGCTATCTTCCTCATAGAATTTAGAGACATGCAATTTTGATTTAAATCATAAAAACCAAAACTTTTCGATTAAAATACTTCATTTACATTTAAAATTTAAGAAAACATGGGAAAAGGTAAAATAATTTATGCAGAAACTAATCGTTCATGTGTTTAAGAGGATTATTCCAGATAAGGTTAGTTAAGGATTTAACACTAGATGCGTAATTGGATTATAATGATGACAAATTATTCTCGGTATGATGTCGAAAAATATTATTTCGTAAAAAGATAAAAAAAGGTTAAAAGTATATTAAAAAACAAGGATAGCCATTTAAATTTTAATTTAATTTGTTTTATTTTTAACTGTTTCATTGAATGTTTGCAAAGATAATACGTACACCTTCCCGTCTAGTAAATAAACAGTCGTCTTTCGGTAGGATATAATTAACCTAATATCACAATGAAAAATAAATAACTTGAACTATTTTCAAAACCATAATGTAGACTTCAATGATTTGTTCAGTCAAACTAGACGAAAAATCGATAGAAGCACAGAAAAAAACGGAAAAATATTGCCTTCAACCCGCGTATATTCACAGAAAGGCACTTTCCACTAATTAAATGAATTCACGCTGAATGCTATTTTTAGACATCAACAGCCAATGAGAACAGAGGAGGGTAGACATATCATTAAGGTTCATAAAATTCTTGAAAAAGTAGAAGTAAACATGATCATGTGTTGTTTCAATTCAAGGATAAATAATGGAGAATAAAAAAAATACATCATCCTCACAGCTAGCGTTCAAAAAATCATGATTAGTGTTTTGAAATTCGATTTTAATTCTTCCAGATTATTTCTATGAATTGTGAATTTTATGCGTGGATGTATTATATATTGTGAGAATATATATTATGTACTGTAAGAATACTACGTAACTTGCAAGAATATGTGTAACAAGATAATGTATATATTAAGCAAAGATATATACTTAATAATTACAAAAATTACAATTCTCAATATAAATTTAAAAAAATAGATGTATTGTCTTTTGCTGAGTACACTTCGTTCGAAGATGAACTTCAGGCATTATTCTGGTAGGCCGACGTAATGAGACTGGGCGAACGTGAATACTACCATAGCTAATAGGTACATGCTAAATGCTATTTTATTTATAATCATAGTTGCTACATTCACGGTCAGCCAAGTTATAACCGTGCAATACAAGAGCTTCATTCATTAACTCTATATCCTAAAGGATAGTATAGGTTTTTGCGTCGCGGAATCATTTTCCGTTCCGTATTTTCATGTTTCAATTAACTAAGAATGCTTATTATTATGCTGAAATCCAAATGAAGAAAGAGTTTTTTTTGAAGTGTTTCCATCAGACACCTACCATAACCGGTAGATTACCAATAATAATAAAAATCCCAAAATTACCAAAACAAAAATTTAATCCTAAATTTATTAATTTTAATTTCATTGGAATGGCACGATAGAAAAGGGAGCTGTCCAAAAGGCATAACTGGTATTTAGTTTCATAGAAACTGTATTGACGTTAATTCGAGTATATCAGTCCCATCTTTGGAGTGCTCTCAGGCTTTGGAAAATTTTTAATATCCTTAATTACTCATGAGAGATCCCCTATCGTTTTGATGTAATGGTAGAGATTTGTTCTGGATTAACTGTCTTTGTTTTCGTAAATAATTACTCCTGAATTTTCTCACATGATAGATTAGTTATATTTATGTAATGGACACTTGTAATTGATCGTGTGCGACTGCGGAATTCAGGTATTTTTCTCAAATGGAGAGCTATTTTTAGTCGTCTGTTATAAACGTCTCGTTCCCGAAGTCTCCTCCCACTCTCCGGCCATCTATTACAGCGCTTCGGTGAATTCTCTGCAGGTTTTCTAAAAACTAAACGACACGCGATGCACGGAGCGATTGACGTGGCGATATTAATGCCAAAGCGTTTCTAGAGCACCGGTCAATCACCCCACATCACACACACTCTCCCCCTTAGTCTCCTCCTCGGAGGCGAAGCATAGTTCCTCCTCCTCCCCAGGCCGCAAAGTGTCACACTGGTGACAACGGAAAGGGTATAGTATGATGAGGAGGGCGGAATGGGACGGA
>LYUA01000081.1:433260-447075 GCA_002093875.1 Calopteryx splendens | reverse complement strand
GGGAAGAAATGGGGGGGCAAGAGGGTCTGTCCCTCCCACCGCCTCGGAACCCTTTTTACGTCGCCGACTTCGTGTTCTGAGCGACGGCTTCTTGCGCGTCACGGAGAGTAGCTTCCCCAGAAGACCAAGAAGAGGGACATCAATCCCGCTCTGGAAAAAATCGAGCGAATGGTGAGAGAGAGAGAGAGGGTAGGGATGAACCGTAAAAAAATAACCGTGGGAACGGGAGTAAAAAAAGAAATGGATATCGCGGGGACTTGAAAGGAAGATGAACCAATAAATAAATGGGGCAAAAGAAGATGGCTTCCCGACAAGTATAGCGACGCTTCGTCGAGCGTAATCAATTTTCATCGTGCTAATCTCGCTCGGATCGGGGATGAAAAGCCAAAAATTTAACGAGGACCGAACGCCAGAAAAGCTGTCAAGCGATATTTCGGAGATGTTTCAGACGTTGATATCTTGAAGATATTTTTGCCTAACGAAATTCCAGGGCACGCAAGATTACCCTAGTGATGTTATAAACCGCATATTTTTCCAATATATTTTTTATGATTGAATAATATTATGCCTCGTAATCGAATCCTGTCATATGAAGGATAAATGTAAAAAAGGAATGGAGGAATGTATTAAAAAAGTAGTAGAGTAAAGTAATTGCAAGCTAAAATATTGTTATTAGGATAAGTAATCGGTTTTTTAGGTGTCCCAAAGACCAAGGTAATATAATTCCGTAAATATGTCATAATTCATTAATAATGGAATTAAAACATTCATGCTCGAGATTGAACTTGAAATTTACACAAATAAATTATTCGGCGAACTTGTTACCAAACGAGCTAAGTGAATTGACCGATCCGAGTCACAAATTAATGGCAAATGAAGTATTTTATTAAAAAATCGGGAAAAGTTCCCTGTGTCATTAATTTAACTGAACTGATTCTTGATTCGTGCTTTTTATCTAAGCATTCATTCAAACTAGAAATTTAATTAGTTCAAATTAATGTTAAATTTTGAGTTGCGACACAAAGTAGATTTTTCAATGCCTATAATTAGTATGAAAACTAATTAAAAACGATTTCAGGAAGGTGAGATCCATTTTAATAACCTGCCTGTACTCTCAGAATGTCATCTGCCACTCTGACTTCTGGGGCTTGGTAGGTAATATTGACAAACGAAATTATTGAATTGCGATTATTAGAAACCAAATTATATGTTTTATCACTTAAATTAAAGAATTAATACAAATTAATTTTGAAGTACTCGTTTTCTTCCAATAGAATCTTTCATAGTAACTAAACCATGGTGAATTCCAGCGCGGTTATGATTTCCAGGGATTATATAAAGGAAACGCGCATACAATATGTAATTAAGAAAAAAATAAGTGCAATATCACAGAGTAATTCTCCTCTTTTCATATCAATGCATTGGTTATTGACTTTCGCTGATTCAGTAATTAACAAACTGACACTAAAACCACGGGTGAACTGTAATTCAGCTGGAAGGATTTGATCTTCCAACGAGCCAATATAATATAGAGAACGAAAATCTCTGACAGAGCATATAATGGACACTATTATGTAGGTACTCCAAGGAATCCACCAACGTGATAAACCTAAAAGAAACAGTGGTGCAGCTGAATATTTTTGAAATTTCTTTGCTCTCATATTCAATTACAAATAATTTGAATATCTATTCCCCATTAGGGAAAAAAGTGCACACATATTTGTTCATTTGACAACCCTATTACCCATTCTAATAAAAAATACTCTGGATTGAATTAGAAGGCAGCCAATATTTAACTAGCGCCTGCAAAGAAGGCGTTGAAAAATCGTGGAACTCGTCGTAAGATATAAGTACCTATTGCGCTGTGGAATCAACTAGCTCATGAAGAGGAGACTAAACTATATCAGTAATGAACTTTGCAGATTAAATCGGAACAAAAAAACTGGCTCTCATAATAAATTCCATACCAAGTTCACACATTGAAATATATTGAAGCATGAGGAAAATCCTAACGCTCATAAACTAAAAAGAATGAGACTATCTCAAACGATTTCAATCATATTATTGGTAAGTGCCACGAATGGGGTCTGCAGATTCATCTGAGAAATGCATATTAGTGCCTTTCTGTAAAATCGCCATCACGCTTATACCTATAACCTTCCAATGAGTGCATATAAAGGATAGTTTGTACACAAAGTGAAATAATTGGTTGGAAATACTCGCCTTCCTCATGTGCAGAGTCAGATAAACGGATTCGAGTTGTCTGTGGAGATGCACTAGCGAAACTTGGCTTCATCAATAGACTCGGAAATTAAAGAATACCTAAGTGCCTTCCAAATTCCATCATGCATCGTTATATTTCCTTGACTGGTGGCCTGGCATATCTTTTATTTATTACTACTCTGCGTCGCCCCGAAGAGTAATGTGTAGGAGTAATATTTATTATTTCGGATGAATTTTCTAGTCAAATACTTTGAAGCTCGTGCAATTGTGAAATAAGTACTCATAAAAATAATGACTGAAATATTAACACCCACCTCATCTGCGGATGGCTAAATCAATTTACATCTATGACATAGATGTTAGCTCTTCATTGATCGTGAAAGTTCTTATTCTGCCCCCAGGCACTGAGGCTGAACGCACTGGAGGCTGCGAAAAGTATTCAGCTATCAAAATTAATTTTGACACTTATTTCATACATTCCCTTTAACTATAATGTTATTTAAATCATTTCACCAAATAAAACTCAATGGCCCTGTAGGTTAGGGGTAGAGCAATTGGCTCCTGACAGGAATAGCAGAAACCAAACTCCCAGCCAAGGAACTGAGATAAAATCCAAGTGGTGTGATTTTCTCGGTAGCCGAACTTTGTGGGAAACCGCAGGTGGCACAGGGAGGGCCCCCTCTAACCTGATTACGTGAATTTCACACGACGCAGGCCTCAGTGCGCCCGCGGTAAACTCTTCCCTCAAAAACCAACTTTCGGATTGATCGGTGTGGTGGTGGCTAATGTAATGTAATGGCAACAGCTATCTTAGAGGGCAAAGTTATCCTGAATTAATAGTAAATGAGTTCACTGATAAAATCATTTTCTATGCTGCTGCTACTAAGGCAAACATTATTCTATTGAAATGATTAATTGGCATAACATCTTACCTTCATCATACTTTCCAAAGAGCCCAGCTCAATAAATTCATGGGATAACAAACATCATATTCCAATATTTTTCAGCACATAGAGCTATATCTTAATTATAGAAGTAGCCTTCTCTACGAGCCACTAGACGTAAGCTACAGTCCCATTCAAATGTGCTTAAATGCGTTGGAGTTTACTTCGGTCGTTCCCATGATGATGACATAGGTTTCAATCCACGATGTCAAATCTTTCATTCACAATACGAAACATAGGAACTAAATGTGACGCTTTAGTCCTTTGAGTTCCACAATACTCTAAAACTTTATCATTAAGATGGTTATTTTAGGAATGATATATACCTTTGCTCCCTACATAAACTTATGATATGCCAAGTGTATTTCTTTCTTCACGCTTTTTTGAGATTCATATTTTTTTGAAATATCATTAACTGATTATTGCTCGTAGTAAATTACCGATTGGCAAGCTTATTTACATTACGATAGTGAAGAAAATCACAATAAATCACAACGCTGTTCCACAAATGCCTCGCATTTAGTATTTAAAATGTGGAGATAATGATCTTCCCTTCGCGCTACCGAGATTACCTCCAAAACGTTTCTTCCATTAGTGACTCCCGGGAATCTAGCGGAAGATTCACACTCGTATCACCTCTCAATGTTATAGAGTATGCATCCTTTCACTAAAAGACATGGATTTACTTTTTGTCTCCCCCTTCCTAAATAAAATTACCATTAGCTTGATTTACTTGTAGTAAGTTCAAAACTGGTCATTGTATTTCTTCACCTGGCGTGTTTCTACCAAATATTATTGAGTGGACCTCTCATTGGGACGGCGCATTCCTTAAGATGGATTCCAATCCATGAAGTTTAGGTAAGCGATAAGCGTGGTGGTTCTCGCTACAAAAGACCATATTTTTTACTTTTGTTTCCGCAAATTTTAATTCATTAAATTTTACAAACATATCGGAAAACTAAACTTATCGGATCTACCCATGAAAGGCCGCTAGGAGTTTTCTTTCTCTGTGCTTCAGTCAGAATATTAAAATAAATGGATCATCCGCCCATCTACAAGCTCATTCATACATTCACATTTCTTAAGGAAAATCCAAACCCTCAAGTAAATAAAAATTTGCAAAGGCGATCATTTATTCAAAATATGGTGACAGCATTGTAAGAAATTGCGATCTGCCAAGGAGTAGGCATATTATTATGAACCATTAAGTGGAATTAGAATAAATTTGAATACGAAATTATGTGGACAAATTAAGTCATCACTAAGGCGTTATTAAATTTCCCTCAAAGACTATGTTAGAAACTCAGTCTTTAAAAAAAACTTGTCAGTTACTAATTTTGGCTTGATTAGGTTATACACGATAAAAAGTTACATAGAAAAATTACTGCTTTGCATCCGTCAGACTTATTTGTGGCAAGAAAATATTTCCAAAAATAATTCTAGAATTAAATTCTAGAGATAAAAATGCATCCCTCGTTTTTCAAAATCTTCATATGTCATAACAGGAAATCTACCGTCAGGGAGGTATAAGGAAATTCAAAGGAGGAAGCGATGCAAACACTTTAATCGGTATCATACAAAACTATCAAATCGATGTTTTAAACATCTCTCCCTCAGACCCCCTTATGAATTAGTGATTTTTTTATTCATTATGGCCGTTTCGGGAACGAGTTATCTATCAAAAGTTAAATGCATAAAATATTTTTCTCACCACAATTCATTAGGGCTTAACTTAAACACCCAAGAGAAACTTCTAAATTCTTCATACACAAAAAGGGAATAGCTATGCTCGCGATGGTGTATAATGATGAAAGTTTACACATTTTTATTTCCAAGTGATTATTTACCTCTGACCCAAATATGGACGGAAACCTATTGAATGCGAATGGTAAAAAATATAGCCAGCTTCAATTTCGAGAGAGAAAGAGCACTTGCGGTGTCATCGACGCAATTACCTTCCCTTCCTCACCCCTTCTGTCCCCTCGCCTCTCGTCACCTTCCTCCGTCAACCATGAACGTCAACTTCGAGAGCAGTTTTAGAGTGCGTGCATACCAATGCATAAATGCGCAGAGACGTTACGTGTGAGGACATCGATGCCATTAGCATGCATCTTTTGAGACCCATTAACTTTCACCATCACTTAATTTTTCTCCAGCCACTGGCATCTATCTGCCTATGATTAATTCACCAACTTTATCTGGTCACCTTACGTTCACCTTTACCCTTCGAGATTAAATTATCAAAGGAACTCATCAGAGCGCTATAATATTGTCTAAAGGAATTATTAGAGAGGGAAAAACGTTTGGCAAATCCAAACGTTACATTTTCGTTTAACGGCTGTAGTCAGGATAAGAAAACCCAAGAATGATTTCACTTAGGTAAGTCCTTTCCAAACGCTCATTTTGGGCATGGAAAACTTCGAGCCGATAGACCAAGTTGATTCCGAAAAACTGGCCGATTTAGCCAGAAGAAAGCACTAGCAATACAACATTCATCTTATCTATAATAGGAAGCTGAATATCCATCCATAATTGGCGTCAAGCTCAAGTACAGGGGCACCTGGAGATTACGCCTTTGTACGTTGCAACAAGTAGTGCAGAATAAAAGTAGTAAAGTACCTAGTATTCTTCATTTATTCAAGATGAATTTCCACGTAGTTAAGCCTGATGGCATTGAGTATATTAGAAATAAACTCCTAATTTCAAGCATTGTGCTTCCAGATTCCCCTCAATCACTGTCTTTGACAGTTGCGATGGGCGTACTGAGTGGCAATGGATTATTGAAGTGATTGAGAGGAGAATATTGGGTAAGCGAGAAAGAGGGAGGAAAAGTTTAGGCATGGTGGACGGAATGAAGGGTGGCAGAAAATATGCGGAAATGAAGAAAGGGTTATTGCATAGTTGAGGACCTGTGTCCATCAGAAACCTACCCTAACTGGTAGATTACCTTTTATAAAATAATTTAAGGTCCGAGACTTTTACTGCCATGCCTACCTTCATTTTTCCCCATCGTTAGTACAGTTTAAATCTTCTTTCTAGGTATTACGTGTATGCACTCTTTTATAGAACTATTCTATCAGCATATAAACCATTATTTTCAACCAACGGTGCAGGTGGAGTGTACAAACTACAGTGTTAAGGAATTGAGAGTTGGAAATGCAAAAGCTTTGTTTGGATTGGGGATAAGAAATATTAAGATATTAAGTTCTTCCCATCACGAGTTTCTCGTGGTAAAATTAAGTCAAATTCCATGGTTTCTGGAATCCGCTTTTTTAAATTTATAGTTGTAGTCCGATATAAAAAATAAGTTTTATTACAAATATTTAATTGCGCATATGTAAGAAATAATTTTTTTCCTAATTTCTTAATTCTCAATTAATATAATTCCTCCATTTTTTACCATCTTAATGCAAATTTAAAACTTCATTGAATAATTAATTACAAATAGAATTTTATACATTTCATATTCTATGAATCGTAAGCTATTTTTTCGGGTCGACACATTCCGTCACACAATTATTAAAGTTGCTGCTAACATGAAATAAAAGACATCCATCCTAAGCCATATTTTGTGTACCGTTTCTCCTGGCTTTACGTAGCAATCACAGGGCATAAAAACACTTAGAATAAGGTCAAGCGGTGACAAGAAATTGGTTTTCTTCTCTCATATATTTCACTTACCATTTAATATACAGATTTAGATTTATAAGACTGAAAGGGTTTATAAAAATATTTAAGTGTTTCTTTACACATTGACCACACGCCTTTTCCATCAGTTCGGAGCATATTTTATTTAATGAACAATAGTCCTCAAACACTGAAAAATCTAGACGCTAAATGTACCAAACTGGAATTTGATTTAGATAGGGAATAAAAATACCTGGTTTTAGAATTAGCTGCCCTATTTTCAATTAATGAATTATCATTCTCCAAATAATTGTATTATTTATTTGCAGTGGAAAAAATTATTGAAAATTTGAACTAATAATAATAGGAAACAGAATGATCGCCTTTGGCAATGAACCTTGATTTGATCTACGATATCTTTTGATACCTGAATTTCAGGTTTTGATATTTTCAATCCATAATAGATTTCGCTAAATCGCTTACAAAGATAAATTCATAACTACCACGTAATAAATTTAACTAATGGCGTATATCCCACCATTTTTTGAGATGGGCTCTAATTACGAAAGTTAATACATTTTCTTAATATTACACGTTCAAATTTTCTATCCGCCATGGTAATATTCTCACAGGGAAACTCTTGCTACGAGTCTTTCAGCGGAGCATTTAAGTATTCTTTTAATTTTAAAATATTAATTTTTTTTCCGAATTAACAAGTAATTACAGCGTATTTCGTTACAAACGCCAATTATGGTGAAGAATATGTGAAGAAACTCCTCGATCCCAGAATCGGAACGCGTTTACTTAACCGGGTGAATCGCCGACAGAATTCTAAAACGTCGAACCGCGTCACGAGGTGGCAGAAGATGGTGATTATGGAAATAACAAAATTTTCACCATTTCACTCTTTCAGCAAAACATAATGAAAACGAAGAGGGCTGAGCGAAGGAGAGAGTCCAAATGCACAATCGCCCGCACTCCTCGATATCCTTTCTCACTTTCCCCATTCTTCCCTCCACCACTCCTCCCTTCCTCTTCAGCTACCCACTCTTCTTTTATCGTCGTATTTGGGGATGATTTATTTGAACGGCTTCGGACGATTAATTCGATCTCCCGTTCGAAGATAGGCGCTCGACGCAAAACCAATCTCGTTCTCTGGCTTCCCCCACCTCATCTCATTAACATTTAAGTTGGAGTAGACGAGTTCGACGAACCTTTAAAAACAGAAATAATCCCTTACAACAGCCTATACGCTCGGACAAGATTCATTATCCAGATAATGAGGAGTTTAAGACCATACTCTTTACGTCCCTGGAACGATCATGCGATCTAGACGCCGTCTTCCCATCGCATCTTTACGCAACCATGCGATAGTTTTAAGAACTGCCGAAAATTATTCCCCGTGATCATTAAAACGCCCCATCACACTCCGAATTCCTCGTTTACTACCACGGCACTGTGAAGCCATATACTTCTGTATTTACTGCCAATCTCAAGTCTTGCCTTGAAAAAGAAGAGGCTTTTCAGTTTTAGGATCGTATATTAAAACGGAGCACTAGATATCCGGAACGTCACATGGAATATAACAACATGAAAGCAACTTGGTGAGGAATATAATGCATTCCGAGTGAGGATAATCTATCCAAATATCATTAGTTTAATTTAGTTAACTAAATATTATGAGGATTAAATTCCATTTAAATTAATTTAAAATATTTCTCTGTACTTTTCATATAGATTTTTGGAATGCTGATTCATAACCAGCAGCTATACTGTCTAGCTTCAATAATAGCTAGCTCTTCATGTGTCTGAAAAATGTTAAACCTATTTGAAACACCAGGAATTAAATCTATGAAGCTAAATAGTCCAAAAGGAAGAACATAAATTTCAGTTAATTAGCACACGCACATAATTAGAAAATTTATTATGTGGGTGCGCCGACCGACGTTTGAAGCGACTTGTTTTTTGTTCCTTAATTTTTTGATTCCTTTTTTCGTTTTTATTATTTTTATTTCGTATATTTTCTGAAAATATTTTTTTTAATTTATAAATATATCCAGTCACTTCTCAAAGCTATTCTTGACCTCTATTATTAGTTTAACATCAATGTGAAATGTAATCTTCCACATAGATTATTCAACACCATAATAGAAGTGAAAAGAATGTTTACTGCCTGGTACAAGAATGAAAATTTCGTTCGCAAGTAAAAAAAAATAAATCCAAAATAAAAATTATTCCATTTCTACAGCCCTTTATCATCACTTTTTCTTTTTCTTTTTTACACAATTAGGCTAATTACTTTTGATTGCTTAGAATTATATATCATTGTGAGCATTGGTATAAGAATTGTTAGATTTAAGCAGTGTCACTCCATCACCTATGATAATTGCATCCCTTTCTGTGTCATCAAATTCAATACATTTCCCTCCCTAAATTAATTAATTACTCGATTAATTCGGTATCTGAGAACTTCATCTCAGTAACGCAGTATTGAAGAGGTATGCTAAGAAAATAAAGTGCAAAATTTTATATAGTACAAATATATGTATTTACTGAAAACTCAGATCGAGCCGCTCATGTATCAAGCAACATTATTTTACGTTTATATGATTGTGTTACTGTCTCAGGCATCCTCGAGTAGTATACTCGGGTTTTTACTGAATTTTTAAAAATGTCTTCACTAATTTACTCACGAGTTTTCCATAGTCGAATCTTGAAAATTCTCAATTTGTTATTGAATCAATTTAATAGTCATCAATCTACTACGATATATCATTTACTGACTTTTTTATTCCTCCAACATTGTCATCAATTATAATTTCATGACAATTTACACCCTGAATCAAAAAAGGAAAAGCCCGTGTACTTAATTATAGTTTTTTTATTCCTAAAACGTGTTACTTATTTAGAATATGTATATCGTACGCTACGAATTAAATTGAGGCGTCTCAATGCAGAATTCGAACAAATTTTAATTAATGGGGAGCCGCATCAACAGCAGTGCTTATTAAGAGACCACGTTCACTATTAAGATCACTTTCCAAAATTCTTCTTCACATTCCTTTCGTCAAAAATATTCAAGACGCCTGAAAAATACATCAACATCAAATCGACGCGTGTAATCAGTTCGGTACTTGTTTATCTGGCGGCGGGAATGTTATTGCGGAGGTTGCGAGAGAGGAGGATGGAAGCAGCCGGCAAGGAAAGGGTTGCTTCAGTTGGAAGATATTCACTCACGCCGTTTTCCTTCGAAACCAGTCTGACTGGGCCTTGCCTCCTCCTCCTCTCTCCGATCCTCACCGTCTCCGCCTCCATCTCTCCCCTTTTCTTCTCCACCTCTCTCTCTCTCTTTCACTCCACGGAATCTGACAGCTAAAAGAGGAGGAGGAAGAGGTAGGATGAGCGAGGTCGGAGAGGATGCGCCAGTGAAGGTTATACTTCATAAAGGCTCTCTCGCTTTTTCTTTTGGTGAGGCCATTGGGAATCGCCTTGCGCATGCTTTCTCCCCTTCTCTCATTTCACGCTGCCGCGATTTTGCATTTTACTGTCCTGACCAATGGGCTAATAAGTAAAGAGTTTAGATGGCCTCATGCCCACGACGACCAAAAGGACCAGGGGATCAGGTGAATGGGGTAGGCGGAAGCTTAAGGTGTCATTCACGCGTCACGCGGTGAGTGCCAGGCCTGAGTGAACTGTGTACATAAATGACTAAATCGCGGAAATCTTAGTCGACGGATATCAGCCGTCTTAATTCAAATTTTTGAACTTCTCATCTCAGTGATTGCACATTTATTATCTCTTATTAACCATTGACGCACGCACCATAAAATGGAATTTTTTTATTAATTGAGACAAGTCTCATTATGGCGTACCGTGATACCTGTTTATTTCTTACCCAGAAGACCTAAAAGTAGAGTTTTCCTTATTCTGTTTCAAATTTCAGTCTGAAACCACTGATTTAGCCACCTTAACAGCCATTTTGCAATTGAAAAATTAAAGAGGAATTGAGAAATCAGAAGCAATGAGAAGGGAATGACGTAAGACTAATTTCAGTAATACCAGTAATTATAATAATGGTGAGATTAAAGATTTCTCTCAGCGATTATTTTAACAACTTTTTCTAAACATTTCTCTTGTTTATGGAGACTTGGGTGTTAATACCAAATGTCTTGAGAGGGAAGGTAGTCAAACAGTTGACCAAAAACCAGAAAGAACAGCAGCACTCATCGCAATATAGCATCTCTGTTAATGAAATACTATTTTGGTGAATAGCGTCATCCATCTGAGCCGAGGCGATGAATCTGGGTTCCTCCCTTAACGATCACATCCCAGGGTGTCATGAGGCAGTGGCCCTGTCACCGCCGGAATGCTGTCGATTAAAATGATTTACACACTCTCTTTCCTTCGCACCGACAGAGAAGGTAATGGAAAGGGGACGTTGCTCAGATCGAACTTTTTCGGAAATCTCCTACTCCTGACCCATAATGATGCCCTGGATATTATTGGATATTATTGCTGCCAGGAAGTTTGCCGAGAACTTTATATGATCAAATTTGCTTTATTTAAAAAAGAGCTTCAGATAAGAAATATTATTCGCAATTAAAAAGGTTTTATCATTATTAAAGGTAAGTCTTTAAATATTAATTGGAAAAACTATACAGTTACTGCGAACAAAGAGTAAAAATAAAAAAATAAACGTACTACCTACAGTGATTATACCTACCAATAGCAAATTTGATACGGTGTATGTCTGTCTCTGTATGTTGAAATTGTAGGATTTGACTTTAAGACGCTCCAAGCACTGCTTTAACTTCCAACCATAAGCAAAATAATATTATTTAAAAAGGAACTTCCATGCCCGCATCCGTGACATCATGATAGGTCACTGACAACTTCTTACCAAGTTCACCCACACTACATCACATGCCAATCTACGATGCTCCAATATTATTGTAGATGCTAAGTTCTCAGAGGTTCTCAGATATTTTGAATCAAAGTAATAAGTTAGATGTTACATAAAATTTGGAAACACTATCATCAAGCTATATTTCGAATTAATTGTCAAAATATTTTAAATTCAAAATAAATTACTGACATCCCATCATTTTTCTATGGTAACATTTATTTCCTGATTGCTATTTCCAATGAAAATAGATTGCTCTGACTGGTAGAGATTCTCTCGGATTTTTTTAAAGAAAATGGTAACATAAATACATTTTGCAGAAATTAAAATGCAACTAACAATAGAATTCCGTCCAAAAGCATTCATTTGTTGCCTCAGGGTTCCTTGCCCCCCAGTCGCAAGAATTTGAAGACCACCCAGTCGCCGGTGGATGATCACATTTGACGCTTTATACACCCACGAGCATCGCAATGATACCACTGTACATTCGGCTGTCGCAGTGAATATCTCCAACAATCCAACCCCCACGTCGAGTTTTACGCAACGGCGGACTCCAAAAAAATCCCCACCACTCTGGTGTTCCTTTTTCCATCGGCTTCGCTGATACTTCATGACATGAAATGCCAATGCATGTGAGCTGCATAATTTGAACGCTGTGTATCTCTTATTCCAGCACAGGCACATACTACGATGACATTGATCTAATAAATTGATCCAATGGAAGTGCTTCCAATGAAAAATTATTTTCGCTTCTGACATGTTGTGGTATATTTAATCCATTTTCACAGAAATTTCGCAGTGATTTCTGAATTTTCTAGAACTACCTACACTGATACAACACTGATGACCTCAATTCTGTATTGTCAAGTGTTAAACAGGCTTAACACACGATGGGTAGCACATATTAAATGGTGTTTTCAATTTTGTTATCGAGAAACAGCATCATCGAAAAAATATTCAGTATTCGGTCATCGTCTAGCACTCGCATGAAATTAATGATTTAAAAAAATAAAGCCAGGTCTTGCTTGCTCTCTCAAGTAAATTAGTTTTGTTAACACCTAATTCTTCTCATAAATTCCCCAAATTTAGGTTGTAACAAAATTAGATAGCCCGAATTTCTGTACGCGCCGGGACAATGAGAATTTGTTAATTTAATGGTATTAGCAATTTATATTCAAAAGCATTGTTATTCATGGGATAAATACATCCACTCAACAGGACAATCATATACAAGGGTAGGAAATATATCACTAAGACATAATATATTATATAACACAGTAGACATTTTTTCTGTAACCAAAAGTGTGCATCGATCTGATCGTTGAAGGCGACAATTATACCCATTCTGGGGACAAACCAAATCGTATCATAAATTTAAAAAATGATATTGAAAGATAAATAATACAGAAATAATATAATTTCGAAAAGTAGGTAAACTACGAGGAGGAGAAAAGCAGTCTCTGGGAATGAGATGAAATTTGTTACACATCTAATTAGTTAATTTTATAATGCGATCGATTAACAAATAAAAAATTTGCAAAACAAATGTAAAGTGAAAATAATCACTCTTAAAGGTTGCTATTAACCGCAAATTTTTAAAAATAATGTTACAGCTAAATAGTTGATTCATTGTAAACCGCCCTACATTAGAGGATCCTCATGGCAAGTACCACACCCTTGTATAATGACAGAAGAAAAATGTTTGAGAGTAGAGGATGGGCATAGTGAGTGGCGTCTTCGAAGAGGGACCATCTAATCCCTTTCCGGTTGGATCCATAATTTTCTAATCTTCGGCGCACTTTAAAAACTTCCGTCCCCGCAACCGACCTCGTTTACATATCAGCCCCAGGAAGAGGAAGGCTGGCGGACCAAATATAGAGTTATCCCTGAGCACTCTGGGTCGGGAAGGAGGTTATAAAAGGGGGCGACACCCCTCCCCCCATCTTGTAAAAGGCAGCCATCCCCCACCGTCGCTCGTTCCCACTCTCTTCCCCCCCCATCCCCCTCCCCCGGTATCAGCCACTTGGAAACCATTTGAGGAGAGGCGCCACACGAGCAAGAATAGCCATCGCGGCGTTTCCTCTCGCCCCACCCCCCTCCCACGACAAACCCTGCGAA
>LYUA01000081.1:405870-417947 GCA_002093875.1 Calopteryx splendens | reverse complement strand
ATCCCAACCCTCATCACTCTAGCTGCAATGAAGTAAAAATGATTTGAAAAATGAATCCATTTCTTTGTAAAAAAAAGTGTTTTAATTTTTCCAGTGAATATAATTTTTCAATTAATTTCTAATCATACTGGAAACAATAACGAGGAACTACAAAAATTCACGCGACCAGTTTTTAAAATCTTTTGTCACTACGTGACAATGAAATACACACTATAAATATTGAGTGAACACTTAACTCACGTTTTTGATTAGCGTTTCGTTTTAAGGGCGAGACTACTCGACTTTCCGAAGAACCTTGTTAAAGGTATGGATATGAATGAATATGACACAGTATCCTCCCATTTGATGTTTTGTAGCCTTGATTGCTTAGTGTATTTAATAAATTTTAAGCCTGTCCAACATAAAGTACAGGCCGAATGATTCTTTAGAATAATTAAGTTTAAAATTTATGTAGTCTTGATTAAAGACTGGTTTTTTTTATCATCTTTCAATATAGTAAAACTTAATGATGACGAATTTTGGTAACAACTGAGCCATGCCAAATATTTTTTTTTCAAATGAGAAGAATTGAGTCAAAAGTTATAAAAGCTTTAAATCATGTATAAAATATAGCTATAATATCGGTTGAAATCGGCGTTTCTTGTCAGAATATAAAACAATTCGATGCTTTTTAATGAGTTAATTTTATTGGGTAACTTTTTTTGCACTTATATTTTGAAGAAAATCTAGCATTCCATTTTCTTCGACGTGTCTTGAAATGAAAATTGCACGAAAAAAATTTTTTAATACTTCATTACATTTAGATAACCGTGTAATTAAAGGGGTTTCCTGGTCACAAATATAATTTATTCATGCCATGAAATCAGCAATAAGAGAACGAATGAGAACGCTTTGTTTAAAGAACCTCCCCGGCCACCAGAAGAGCTGACTGGCAAGAGCAAGTCCGATAGCCGAAATTCGCCCACGCCCGTCGTGAAAGCCACGGTCCACTTGAAAAGCGCCCATAAACCGTTAAAATCTTATTTGTGCACGGAGGAGAACTGCGCGAAAGGCCGAAATGAATTGAACCTGAAGCCATGCAAATATATATTTGTCTCCTGATGATATCTTGACCGAAGGGTTGGCCCATTTGACATTTTTCCCAGCTGTCACCTTACTTGTGGGAAGAAGATACGTGGAGATATGAGGGCTTTCCCATTTGTGAGGAGATACTTCGCTGACAGAACCAGTTTTCTTTTAATAATTTGGACTCCGATTTTGAAAAGAGGTCGAGTTTCTGCTTATGGTTTATGAAAAGAAAAATTATATTTTCTATCAGTATCAGAATACGGCGATTTGCATTAAGGCGCCCAACCATTAGAAAGTTTTTCTTTACGTAAGGACAAGTTAGATCACCAAAATCTTGGTATTATGACCAATCTCGTAGTAATAGTTATATTTAAGTTAAAGAAATATTTTATTTCTATATAAATGTCGAAAATATTATAGATGACATTCAGTACCTATCAATAAAATTTGATGATTCCTCTATAGCTGTAAAACATGACGATAATTTAATCTTCACATTATAAGGCTAATAAAATGACTATGAAATATGAATATTTTATAAAGGGCGTCAATTTCCCTTGCCTGTCGCCACCAGCCTCGGAGTTTTTTTAATAGTAAACTCGTACCATTCATCGCTAGGCATTAAATCTAGAAATGAGACTCCCGTCAACTGCACACCAATGAAAAATGGTTTTTTGCACGAGCTGTGAGGGGCTTGAGAGATTAACAGGGTTGCTAAGAGAGGTATACACTTAATTCAGACGAGAACCACGGATGCAGAAACTCTGATGCATGTGCTTTATTAGTAAGCTTTCCGTTAAGACAACAAAAGGAATTCGAGTAAAGTTAAAGGTCTCCAAAAACGTTCCACATAAACCCTTCGTCTAATTTCAATGCATTCCTACCAGAAATACTTTTTATCTCAAAGATAGTAAAGGGCTGAGCATTTCACGGCTAAATCCAGTCCCACATGCGATTGAATGAGTTTCCTGCTGCTAAGAGACATATTTTAAATGAGTAGAGAACACGCATGTAGATTCATCACAACACGTAGACATTATTAAGACGTTTGATTTGAAAAATTGCGGGGCGTAAAAGTTTTGTGTAATGACAAGGTAATGAATATGCCAAGAGGAATATTGATTAATTGTTAGGCACTAAATTAATTGATGATATTAATTCACTATTTTTACCAATAGAAGTTCATTAGCCATTTATACTGGCTCAAGGTTTAGTACCGCTACTTCGGCACTTGCTAAGGAAAATAAGATCTGTCGAGAAAAATTTAATAGGTTTAACGAAAGAATGTATAACCCTAAGTTTCCACAGTTAAATGTAGTAACAATGGTATTTATTGGATCGCCTAACGTTCACACACAATGAAGAAAATTTGCAAAGGGAAACCATTAACTCCTCTCATATAATGGTAAAGTCGACACCTGCGCATTTCGGGAGTGCAGCCAAACTTCTGCGTACACGCGGAGACGATGCTGTCTTATTTAAGGTGGAGCAAGGCGTAAATCGATACCACCATCGAAATATATTCCTACAAAAAGGAGAAGTTTTTCGTATTTGTTCGCCATCAAGAATGGCCGTTTCCTCCATAAGAAAAGGGTGCAAAGAAAAAACAAAGCTCTTTCAGTGGTTAGCCTTATATTCAAGGAAGGGTTAAGTACTGAATTCACCATTTCATTCACCTTTCCCCCAAATAATCGTAACAATTAATATATGCTTATTCGACTATTTTATTCTGGTTGGTCTTCCCACGACGCGATTCTAGAAGAATGCGCGACTTCCAGATAATGATGTAATGCATTTTAAACTGCCAGACGTAGTTCGTACTACCGGAATGGTCACCTGGCATTAATGAGGGCAGAGCAAAAGGTAGCAAGAAAAGTATGCTAAGGGTAGTCATTAGAACTATTAACCAAATTGTGGTTCAAAGATTAATTTCCTTAAGTACTTTATCATGTTCTTTTTCCTTCCATTAAGGAAGATGATTCTCAATAGTGTTCATCTGTCGCAGGGAAGTAGTATCTTCAAAAAAAAAGTCTTGCACTGTGTCTGTGAAGTTTCCAAAGACGAAGAATGCTGTCGCAGCAAAGAAAACACTGGTAAATTTCCCCGCATTCACATTTTTACTAGGTAGATGTTATCCAGGTAAATAATGCAACCCTACCTATTTCATTCCATCACATCAGATTATTTATTGTATTTAAATCTATATGCCATTTACCGTATGATTAACTATATGATATACTTTATAATCGAAGAAGGAATCAAAAATGTTATTGAGGGGATCAGATATTAGAGGTGATTTATTTTTTCACACCTTGGTCATTCATATGCCTCCATATGCCGTCATGAATACATTTTTTACAAGCCAAAATGACGTTGTTATTTCATTTAAAAGATGTCATCGCTTCTTCAGTTCCTAAAGAGCTGGCGTGAACAACTAAAATTTTGAAGCGCTTCCCTGCGAACTCTTCTTCCACAGAGCCGAATGTTACGTAACGTAAAGTTGAGCAAAGTGGAGAGTGTATTTTTTCCCCATCTCTGGCACGCAAGTTTGAACGGCGGGATTTTCCCTATTATCACCAGAGTCTCGCGTTGAAATGCCCACCTTCACAATTAATCCATTAAAAAAGCCTCACTTACTGGACTGCAACTTTTCAAACTATTCTGAGACCGCCGACACGACACTGAGCAGAGAGCAGTGGTTGGAAAGGAATCGCGAGGCGCAGAGGGAAGACCCAGGGTCATTATGACGCGGGCAAAGGCTCTGATGATAAGACTTCAGGGATCTGTGGCTTTCATAAACTATTGAGAATGCACTTCGAAGGAATGAAAGGATCAACCAGCCTACCACACGAAATTGAGCTTTTCCTAGATAATCTGAGAACCTTCACTCGAAATGTGATTCTGCAGAAGAGAGATGAAGATAAAACAGACGGAATTCAAGCAAAACACTGACAGATAACAAATTCAACGAGGGGCGTAGCTGATGGAAGACACAAAAAAAAGAAAAATGATAATTGGACGTCCCGTGGCACAACAGTTTACTTAATACCGTAATGGCAGCAATCATAGAATGGAAGAACTACAGTGGAATACCAAGAATGATATACGATAAGTGGGAGATGAATGCCACCAGGGCAAGACATTTCGAAGGAATAAGGAGAATTAAAGGTAAAAGGATAGCTTGGAGTGCGGCTCCAAGCCAATCCTTGGTTTGATAACTATAACGACGGCGCTTTCAAGGACCAGGAACGAGGGTAAGTTTTAAATAACTTCATATTTTGCGATAAAAACTCACTCACTCACAATACTTTTTTTTACAACCAAAGATGAAAATTGTCTAGGTGAATTACGTGACACTTTTAAATAAAATAATTTCAAACACGCCTAAAATCCATTTGATGCTCTCGGTTTATTATGAAAACAATAGAATTTCTCACACACCGAGTGGTTCCCTTAGCCGATGAAGACAGACCAAGGACACGTTTTATAAGCTTGAATAGCTAACTATCTAGACAGAGTAACGCGGGACTAGAGGAACATGGAATTTAAAACAGTTTCTTCGTTGGCTGCCTAAGGGAGGACATCATCAAGGATCTGTAACTTCATCGCATAAGTACAAATCCTCATCCTGT
Organism: Calopteryx splendens; assembly: GCA_002093875.1. NCBI lineage: Eukaryota > Metazoa > Arthropoda > Insecta > Odonata > Calopterygidae > Calopteryx > Calopteryx splendens. The sequence continues at coordinate 413,247 of LYUA01000081.1, read as the reverse complement.
TATTTTCAATCAAGACTTAAATCAATGTCCGCTCTGGAGTGAAAATGCTAATTATCCGACGTGGGCGGCGGTTGGTTTTCGGAGATTGAGTACGAAGACAGAGCGACAGAAATGAGAAGAGGGAGACGGGGATATGGCAAAAGGTGGAGGCGAGATTGGAAGATATATATTTTGGTGTTCATACCTAATAGGAGAGGGGCTGAATGTTTAATCTCCCTTCACCATTTGACGTCTTGTTCGATCGCTCAGGTTTTTTCTTAATCCGTCGGAATGGGACTAGCTGGCTTTCATTGGTATCGTGTCTGAACACCTGTAAATTAAGGAATATATTGAAGCAGTAAGAATTCACAGCGTTAAAATAATTGCAGACCCAACGGGATGAGTGGAAATATAATAAATGCAGATGAATATGCATCGAAGAGATATTTTAGCATCGTATGCATTATACAAAGGATGCTAGTCGGTGAATATCTACTCACGAGGGAGTTCTCAGTTGGAATTTACAAAAGGCGCGAAACTCAGAATATGAAAGTTTTTGATTGTTTTTAAGTCTTTATTTAAAAAGGTATTTGAAGCATTGGAAATTTTTTATACTTATTTAGAAAAACATTATATTAAATTGGCAAGGATGTCCAAAGCCGCACCTATTTATCCAAATGCTATGAACTCGTCTCTAAAGCTATGATGTATAAAAATCAAAACTAAGATATAATCTATCATTGGTATTTTTTCTACAGCAAAAATGTAATAATGCAGCCTTCCGTCCAACCTTATTCAATGCAAATCATTTTAACCTGGTTGCTTCTCGATTAAAAATCCCTCTCCATTAGGTTAATGTATTTGTCCCTTGAGCTTTTTTTGGGGGTTTATCCTTTAGGTTTCCCTTCAGTTGTCTACTTGTAGAAAATAATTTCATAACTCGATTTTCACATAATGCATGTGAATCTTATTTTCAATACCTATAGCGGTTACTTTGGACAAATTTACTTCTACTCATCTGCATATATTTCGTTTGTTATTTTTTTTCTATTTAATCTTTAGTATTTTACTCCAGCACAACATTTTGGGGGGTAATATTAATATTTAATCTGATATTTAACTGGCCCATGTTACTTGTTTACTCAAACCATGCTCTTCATAAATCAATAAATTATTCTATCCTTGATTGAACATAGTACTCACCTGATCTTCATAATAGTCATCAAAGGTGTGCAATCTTAAGATTTTTTGTAAAGCTCTCCAATGCCAGCCTTCCATGCCTATCAATATCATTATTTCATCATAGTTTAACCCACTGACACCTACTTCATATTAATTTATCCTTTGTAATACTTTCCTATCTATTCCCGTTAATAATGACCCTCAGTGAAATATAGTTCCTCAAGATGTGCCCAATTAATTTCCATCTTACCCATGTAAGTGTCCTCGTTAAGCTTCTATTAACAAAGAGTTTCAATTAGCGAAGAACTTCACTTGTTACACTGCATATCCATTTCATTTTAATCATTCTTCTGAAGCACTACATTTTCATCACCTCCAATCATCTTTCTCTGCTGATCCTTACATCAACTCCTCGCATCTGTAAAAAAAAGTAGACTTTAAATATGTTTTAATGAACTTTTTCCATATGTTTTGACTAGTATTACTAGGTTGCTTTTCTGTATTATTTTTATTGTAACCGAAACAGGTCATTCTGTATTATAGTATTATTAGTAGTTGCTTTTCTGACAGAAGGCCATCTTCGTCATTGCTATTCCGCTTACTAATTCCTTCTTGCTTCGTCCGTCGTAAGTGATATTGATTCCTAAATAACAAAATTCTTCAAGTGCCTTTCCATTGTAGGATATCATTCATATTCCTACCTTGGTTTTATTTTTGTTTATGTACAAGATTTCACTTGTTCTTCCCTTTCTCCATACTAATAAGCTTCTCAATTCTTTTTTCTTCTCTGTACGCATAGCTATGCCGTCCGCAATTCGCAGTTATAGCAGTTAATTCCATTTTCTTTAATGGTACCTAATTAGCATCAATCCAGTCCACGTTGTTAAACGCTTTCCCTAGATAAACAAATGCAATAAAAGTTGGTTGTCCTTTTTGCATCATCTTCCCTACGGTGAGTCTAAAAGCAAGGAGTGCCGAGCCGAGTTAGGGGCTGAGCACGCTCAGCTTAAGCCTCAGCTTGGTGACTAACGGGGCTCTGGCTTTGAATTGCTCTGACGATGGACTCTTCAGTGGCAGAGCATGTCTAAAAACAAATTCAACACTTCGTTTCAAGTCCCAGCAGCCATATTAATCCCTTGAGTTAACCTTTCTCCCATTGACCCATCGTGGATTTAGCCCTCCAGGGCAGGCGGCGGTGCCTGGTTGCGTAAGATGCCCTCAGAAGACGTCTTAACTAATTTTCATGCATCCTTGAACTGTTAATTGATATTTTGCGTTCATGAATGCCTTCATGAATTCACAAATATCAGCTGAAAACTTATTGCAAATTAGATTAAATATAGTTTCTGATTTTTAGTATAAAAAATCTCGCTTCCGATAAAACGTAAATTTAACTTCATTTTCATTTTGTAGGACAACAAAAGTAAATTATTCTCAATCAGAAGTAATTGGAATATTCTGGCTGTGGTTTATTCCGTATAGTTTTGTGTTTGCTAGTTTTAACTCATTTTCTAAAGTTATGCATTCACTTGAAACTAAAAATAGCATATGATATCTAATTAGGAAAAGTTGATTTAAAAAGAACCACATGTTATTTCTCGTAAGTTGCATTTTATTTTCCTTTCCCTTCACTCCGCTTCAGAGCTGAGTACCCACCCACGTTTCGCTCCAGAGGGGAGATCTACGTCTACATTTTACACTCTTCAAGTCACCACGAGACCGTGTTACAGGCGGTGTTAGGTTACCACCTATTAGAGTAATCGAAGTTTTTGTAAATCAGTATCATTTTCTTTTCGTGAATTTCGTATTTCCATACGCAATATCTTCTGCCGCGTTACCAAATTATGAGATAGAAAATGGATGCCTGATATCGATCGGTCTGTTTGGTAGACAATCTCCCGGAAATTCTCTCTATGGTCTCTTCTACCAATTAATTGCGACGAGAAAATTATTCTTTTTGTGTCAGTGACTGACCGATAGTTTGAATCACGAATGTAATCATGCACGTATTTCCAGATTTTTTCCAAACCAGGCATCCATAAGCATCCATCAGCTATCCAATCAGCCATTCATTAGCTATCCAACAGCAATGTGGTGCTCTCTCTCTCTCCTCATACTGATTCTCTACAAAACGGGCGGCTGTTTTCAGCACCTCGCCCCATTCCGAAATTAGTTCCTGCGTGGGGCCCCAAATTCACGGTGTGGACTGACCAGCGCGAATGAATTGAGGACTGAAGCGGGAAAGAACTCAAGTTGTTTTCTGACACATTCCTATTTTCTGGTTCGAATCACGAAATTAGCAATTATCCACTGTATTTTATTCTCTTGGAAATATGATCGGGGTAAAAATCATTTCCATCGTCGGATGTTTTTTACAAAAATCATGAAATAGATATATGTGTGAAATGAAGTTGAGGCAGGAGAGGTCAACAGGGTCCAGCGAATGAGGATGACTCACTTAGAGGCGGTTGCTTTGTCTGGAGTGGAGCTGTCTTGGCCCACCCCGTTGGCAATGGGAGCCTCCAGCCTCCTCTTCCCTTCACTCCGGCAGCTACCCACGCCAAACGGGAGGCGGAGCGCGGCGGAAATGACTCTGTACTTCGGTTTCGTGCGCCAGACTCCCCAGTGGTGAGTCAACACGAACGAATATCGTACTTCAATTCTGTCAGCAAGGCATCGTCGCCATTTCCCTCCGTTGTACATTTGAGTGCCGTAGGTTAACCCCCTGAATAGAGGACGACATTTTTAACACTCAATTCACCGAATTTCACTTGAAGCCAAATATAATTCCTACGTTACCCGTCTAATTTTTACTAATTCGGTAAGAGTCTTGATAAAAATGATTTTGGAATTAGCTACACTTCGTTTGAAACTGACTAATACCACATGAAAAATATTGGTTCAAGCTTAATTATTTTAAACAATTTTGGTAAAAAAATACTTATAATTCTACCACTTTTCCTAACAAACGTCGAACGAATGTGGGAACCGAAAATTTCCATGCTTTTTTTTGCCAAATAGACCAAGATATGAATTTGTGGGCGTGACCGGAAACCATTTTACGGGTATTAACAAAGAGAAATCTCAGTATCAGGAAGCTAATTCACAAAAACCAGTCCTCCTCGGGTAGATTTCCGCCATTCAAACGTAATCGCCTCTCGCCTTCCTAAAATGAGGCAGTGATTTATATGGTCTGGGCACGGACATAAGCGCGTTTGCGTGCAACTGCTCGTTTCCCAGAGAGGAGTGTAAATGAGACTGGAAACTGGAGCGGGATGTGTATCACGCAAAAATTTAAGGAGAGTGGAGTGAGAGCGACTGAAGAATGAAGAAGAGAAATACTACCTAACTACTGAAATGCGCCCAAGAGATGGAGAGCATATGCAAAGAGAAAGGAAAGAGGCACAGGACAAAAGTAGGAACAAAATGCGATCTAAGAAATTGGTTGGAGCGCTTAATGGCTGTGAAAACTTTCGGAAATGAAAATGTAAATTGCATAAAATTGTACAAAAAAGGCAGGAGTTGGATGAGATTAAGGGGAATGATAAAGGGAAGAAATGGACCCTGAATCGACTTTAGGGGTGTCTGAGTGAAGTAGTCGGTGAAACTACTTTCATTATCAGCGTGTATTCAAAACACCAGAGAAGTTTTTTTTACAGCGCCTATTCTTACACATTAACTCATTCTCGTCAATATCATCTAGAAAATATATTTGAATGGCGATAACGTTAGAAATTCACGTAGTGGGTTACATGCCTGCCGGTAGGTATCTAAAATGCTACGATTTCGAATCTTACCACCTCCATTATATTAACTGCGCCCATACATCGAAATATTTATAATCTCCAATCGTATTAATTATAATTCACCATTGTTTCTATCATCAAATTATACGGGGAGAACCGTAATGGTATTTGATGTTTTTTTTCAACATCCATTCCAGCTATCGGAGAGCTCTAAGAGGCAATGAAAATTATTCGATAGGTGAAAACTTTTACGATAAATATGATAAAAATGCAGATTCGCACGAAGGAGTAACGCGAAACAAGCGTGTTACGATGAAGAACCACAGGGCGTGAGGGGAAAACTTGGGGGCCAGGAGAATGGGGGAAATGGAGGCTGGAACGCGACTGAGAGGAAAGAAAACAAGGAGATAAAAAGAAGAGCGCTTGCCGGAGAAGGACAATCGCCGCAAACGTTGGCAACGGGCACCGGGGCCTCAGATAGATGGCCAAGGTTGAGCTGAAGGGAGAGATGGGAGGAGAGCGGAGGAAGATGGGCAAATATTAGCGAAGGGGAGAGCGGGGGCCGAGAGGGGAGGGGGCCTCCCTCCCGATGGGCCCTCGAGAGGAAGTGTGGGGGAGATGGTGGGGTGGGGAGGAAGAGAGAAGGGTGATCGGGAGAAGAGCCGGAGAAGGCGATTGAGTGGCGGAGAATGGAACGGGACGGAGATGACGGAGGATTTTTGGAATATAGGAGGCGCAAGGGAAGAGACGGAGACGGAACGGAGAAACGGGTCGGAGGTATATGGCGCGAAAGATAAGGGATGAAAACACACAAACGGGGGGGAAGAGGCATGGGAGAAAACACGTCTAAAATTGCAGGGTGCGTGTGGTCCACAAATGCCTGATTTTTGTAGCTGTGGCTATTAAAATGAATTAATGGCCGGATTCCGTTATATATTTGAACCGCGGGCATTCTTTTATTATTTTTATTGACTCGTTCCATGATGTGTGGAAAATACTTGGAAGCTAGAATTTTGGGGGCTAAATAACCTACACCGTTCAGTTACGACATATCGTCTTAAAAGGACACATATTACCTAAGGGGATTTAGTTTTTCAGACTTAATCATAATTGGTATTTTTACCTATTACTTTTTGCTTGTTTAAATATAATGGGATAACTACTTTGCTGCAGTCGAAGAAACTAAATTTAGAGCATGCAAAACTCCCTGCTAAATGCACCAGAAATAATTATTAGTAGTTTAATCCAGATTAAAAGAAGAGTTTTAGCCTAGAATATTCTTGAAAGGCTAAAAGCGTGAATTTTTTTCTAACGTCATCGCTACATTTTAAGGTCTTTGGTCTTTTTTCAGACAAGAAAGCATCTTTACCTTAATCGTATTCTACCTTCTTCCTAACATCAAGGCCACGAGAAATGTGATGAAGACAGATATTATGCTTGACTCTGACAATTAGATGAGAAGATATCTTAATACATTCAAAATATTCGCGAGCTTGATGGTATGACAATGATAAAACTCTGAAATCCTTTCATGAGGACTAGATTGATATATCCTACGCGTTGGCAACCCGCTAATCCAAGCCTTTTTGGCGTGGCTTCTAGAAATAGATTGGTTTCAGAGATTCAGCATCAACGCCAGATTTCCGTCCTCATCGGGAGGCAATGCAACTCTAACTCATACGAGTGTGGCAAAGTACACAATCATTTAATTCAAGCTATCAAACGTGCTAATATAGCTGATATTTAATATTTAAACTACTCATTTTCTGAAACCGTTTGTGGTTACATTATTTACAGCGAATTTTCAAAACACATATTTACTGGAAAGCTGTTCTATCCCGTGAGTTATTTTGAAATAAGTACCGGATTTTACAATTATATGATAATTCGCAGCCAAAATAAGTAAGTAGATGACAAAAATGTAAACGTGCAAAAGGAAAAATTCTGTCTGTAGAAGTCATTAGCTAAGATCCAGCAGCAATGATAAGGAAATATAATCTAAAAAGACAAAACTATAGCAAGGGAAAGCTATTTCTCTGCGTTACTAGTCTTCTTAAAACTCGTTCGTTTTTCGTTTTGGGCCAAGTTGGGCGTTAAAGGACACCCAATGAAGGATTAAGTTTCGGTTCGAAATACTTGAATTTAAGTTAAATAGTTCATGTCGAATGTATATAATCGTAGTGCCGAGATGTTTTTTAGCCAAATTAACCAACAAAAATTAACCAATTAACCGCTCGAGCCTGTACTTTTGACATGAACGACATAGTTCCACTGTCGCATAGGTATCATTTGTACAGTCAGTTATCCATTGGGGAGAAAACACCTAAACAACTAATTTTTTTTTTAACCAAGACATCAGACTTTCCGAGTTCATCATCGTCAACGAAATCACAACCCGGTGGCTTAGTAGTCACCACGCGCAGCATTGTATCACTTGCGAGTGCCGAAGGAAGGTCTTATGGAGTAGGTA
>LYUA01000081.1:349197-359432 GCA_002093875.1 Calopteryx splendens | reverse complement strand
GGGGGGGGGGCGGGATGGGTGGCGGTGGGTTGGGGAGAGCCACCTGAGGTTTGGGGGTCCAAACGCATTAGCAATCTAATCTCTGACCATCATTCCTTTCCGCCTCCCAGCTCGATTTTTCCTCCACTCCAGCCCTCACAATCCCCGCTCGAAGGATTCTTTCCTCCCTTTTTTTGTGCTCAAATTGCTAAGACCCCCTGTAATTGACTCCAGCACTTCCAAGGAGACGACCATTGGGGAGCAAGTACCCTCGAGTGAGCAAGAAGACGCCTCCCTAGAGGCATTGCGGGTGATTGCTAGGTGGCAGCAACACGATGCATGGCCGCGAAAGAGGAATCCAAACCATCTGCATTGCCAGGGGCCAATCAAAAAGTTCGGAACCCCATCGATTTCGATCAGATTGGAAATCACCTTAATCCTACTGCATGCCTCGGAATTTGCCTAATTCGTCGAACCAGTTTTACGATGATTAATTCATACCTACTACTTAGGAGAAATTTAAATATATGTATATCTCATATGGAATATATCGCACTATTTGAGAGAAAATATTTAATTTCTGAATCAGACAAACACGAGTTCTATTGGCTCATTTCGGCTTTACTGACTGTTTATTCACATCCGGCTCAATATGGTGTGCACAGGTTTCGTCACCTGTAACGATTCGGAACAAATAAAGCCTCCTTCTTAGCATCAGAACGGTTCATCAATTCAGTCCAAATCGCTTTCCTTTGAATTCTGTGACCGGTTTTGAGACTTCGAGGATCCCATTTTGCAGAATATCCGAGAGCCCTGGTGATTTCAATCTAATTTTCATTTCTGACTGAATTACAGATTGCTGAAGCTGTCGGATCAATGTTCAACTTTTGATGGACCGATCCTGACGAATGGCGTCATCGGCGCCCAGAGCACGCAAAGCATGCGGGTCCTCTCAAATCCTCCTCTTCTCTCTCTTGGCTCTTTAACGCTCTGAGCCCAGCGACTCCACAGCTTCCATACGGAGCACATAAACAATTGTCAACGTTCATCAATATCTATTTCTCTACAACCAAGAATTCAATTAATCGTTTGAAATACTAAAACAAAAGAGACGATATTTTGATTGTTAACCACAGCTGCACTATCCGTCGGAATGCTAGGCGTTTAATTAAAAATGGGAAATTTCAAATTTATAGCGTTTGAAACTTTCCTATTTTTCCTTAGGAATAATTCTAACTCAATGTAATATTGGCAGCCAAAGACCTCAAGGAGGAATTTTGATTATTTTACTGTGATTTTAAACTGTAAAAAATATTTCCCTCTCTCTGTTCAGAATTCATTATAAGAACAATAAAAATCAATAGCTACAATTTAACTGGCAAATTTATCTATTTCCTGTCTAATGAACAAAGCACCCTTTAATTAAAATTAAAAAATCGATATACCCGTCTATAAAAGCTTTACTCCCTTTGCAATGGAGTCAAATAACAGATGACATCATCGTCCACGATAAAAACGCTTTTCGTTATTATGTAGCTTTATTCACGACACGATCCGAGGGTGAAGTCCATGTTCCATGTTCCCAAGTCATCACCTAAAGGACTTTGGCCCTTCGGGAGTATTAAAATTCAATAAAAGATATTTTTTCTGCAACTAATTTTATCCATTTATTTACATCGTTATCTTACATTTACGCATGAAACAAAAGAAGAACATTATACAGAAACTTGAAATCTTTTAAGTTGAGAAAACAACTGTTCATACCACCTTGAAATCTTTCAAAAGTTCTCCTTTACAAGGAAGTAACATCGCAAAATGCCTCATACTTCCCTTTTTTAAACACAGATATTGAATTAATAGAGATATTAAGGGTGCCGCATTGTGGTTCTAATACCTACTGTAATGTGTTTCTCATTTTGACGATCACGAAAAGTGGATTCAAAATCGTTTGCGCATCCATTTAAGGAGAAGCTCCGATCATTTTCCTGCCGACGCCGACAGGCCGCACGGCTAGGGGAGGGGGGGGTGGGGTGGTATGCTGCTGTCCACGATCCCGATCCCTTGTTTATTTTTTTCCCTACCGCACGGCACCATGCTCCTGAAGTTGGAACAAAGTGGAAAATTGGTCCAAATTGGCGACTGATCGCTTGGAATCGTCGCTTGGAATGCAAATTCTGAGATAACCAGCTATTATCGATCAGGACCACCAAAAAAGCGTGACCTTTACGCAGGAAGGGAAGGAAAAAGGGATTGCAGATCCTTTGATTCAGCGCTTCCGAGACCAACGCAGGAAGCACCCATTTACGCCTGAGGTGAGATCAACGTGGCATAGAAATACTACGTGTGCTTTCCAAAACGCTTTAAAGCCATCTTTTCATAAATATTTATGCAATGAAAATGCTGGAGGATTATTTCGTTTTCCTCTTACGAGATATACTAGGTTTATGTCGTGATTCCATAACCACGTAGAAAATACTTTTTCGAGCGCCTTTAGAAAACTTTAATTTGCGAGTTTTACTTTAAAACGGCCTGGCATTTAGATAGGCTATTGCTGCCTTCAGGGTATTGTGAAGCCACCCAAAATAACACAGCGTAAGGTGTAAATAATTCGGTACGAGAGCAGAGAAATTTCAATTGAAGATAAAGTGAAGAAATGGATGAGATTATTGTAAAAAAATCTATCGCGGAACTCTTCTTAATGGAAGAGGAAACATACGCTGATGAAGATAATAAAGGAGAAAATTTTTGACATTAGAATCCAAAGAGCATCAAGGGCTGAAGAGCATCAAGACCCGGTACATGAACAAGGCCACAGAAATCGATTATAATGCTTCCGACCGATCTGAAATCCTGGAGGGAGAACTTTAACGGAGCTGTACTACAGACACAATCTACGCTGAAATGTCTCAATAAACTCCTTGAAGAACATAATCGTCCCTATTCCAAAAAAGGACACAGCTGATAAATTTGAAAACTTTTGAAATATAAGTCGGACAGCACAAGCATTCAAGTTCTTGACAAGAATCATTTATAGGAATATTGCACGTAAGAAAGAAATTTCCTGCATCGAGGAATTTTTTTTCCGAACACAATAATTGTATTTAAGAAGAGTACGGGCACAAGAAAAGTTATTTGGGATCTTAGACTACTATTATGGAAGAGGATGAAAAGAACCACCATTCCTTCATTGCATTTGTGAATCTGGAGAATGCATTTGATGACGCCACTTCAAAGAGAATGCTTCTTATGTTATGAAAGGCATAAGAATGTCTAATAATCATAAAAGAGAATACTCAGAGCCTGCATAAATATCAAATGGCTATATTTCTATCTGGAGCCATTAGTGAAGAATGAAGAATAAAGAAAAATGTAAAGAAAGGATGTGCACTTTCACCTTTTTCTGCACTATCTATCTTCAATATTCACATCGAGGAAAAAATGAATTAGAACAGAGGAAATGCTTCAGGAATTTTTACAATTGAGAAAATAATCAGTATGTTGCGTATTCTTCATCAACATTGCAAAGCTCAACGTTCAGATACTCGATTTTTGAGGAATGAGGTTTAGAGTATAAATTGGAAGTTATTGTACGAAGGAATGTGAAAGAAGGGTAAAATAGGTTGGTGGTTAAGGAGTCTAAATAATGACTGCTAATTATGGCGGTGAGGCATGTTGCGCGGAATGGAAGAGAAGTTATATTTTTGAGGAGCTGGAGATGGAATAATGTGGAGTAATAGGGGTTGATAATTTTATATGTATTTCGTAAGTACCCTAGGATAAAAAAGAGAGTTAAGTTCGTGTAAAATGGAGTTCTCTAATTCTTATACGGCCTGCAGTAAAATTTTAAACGGCAATAAGAGAAAGAGGGAGCGAGATATAAAAATACAAGGAGAGAAACTGATAAGGATATATGCAAATGATAGCACTGTCCTACCGGAAGGTGTGATAGAGCTGCTTAAGGGCATTAATTGAAATGGAGTCCTTAGAGATTTATAGCCTTAGACCACCTCTGCAATCAACTTGGAGAAAGGATGTCATAGGTGAAAGTAAAACCCTCCCGGTGCTAAATTCTAAGGGGCATGAAATCCATGCCTTTAGGTGCGGGTAACATTTCTCTTCCAGGCACAATGTAAGTGTAATCAATAAATTCTAGTGGACAGAAAATTTCGTTCCCCATTTAATTTTGGATCGGGATGCCCAAATAAATCACTCGAGATTTAAACCTGGGTCCCTCCAGTGAGTAGCCAAACACCTAGTACGCCAACATATGGCATGACAATTACAAAAAATACATGGTTTAAAGCAGATATGGTAATTATAAAGCCGTAATAACATCTAGGAGGTAATGGTGAATAACTCATCAGAGATGCGGAAAAATTTAGTAAATTTATAAACCATGATGAGATGGAATGGGAGCAGTAAAATGGAAAAAGAGAAACATAAATGCAAAAAAAGATTAATACGAGCAGAGTTTGTTTCCGATAATATGAAGAATCCTTCATTTTAATATATGGTAAATATTTTTAATTCTATGCAATATAAAAAAACCATGAACCAATTTAAGGTTGCAGCTGTATAAAAATATAATAGTTAGACCTTCTGAGTGCATAGCTAATCAAAATAAATCCACATCAAGATTGATGTAGGCATTCAAAATTTGGCGTTTCCAGCAAATGCTGAACATTGGATGAGTCAATCAATGAATGAAAGGAATCAAGTAATGATAAAATCATCGAAGTATGCATAGAGAGAATAAAATCAGAAGTAGATCTGGAACCTCGTATGTGTGGCTACGTGAATGAGGAGTTTCAGCAATGAGAGAAAAAGACACAAAACAAAGATGAGTGGGAAGATCCTACTTTTAAAAAACCTTAGGGAAGAACCAATAAATATGATGCATGAAGCTTTCTGTAACACGGGCTTCACTATCTTGTAATATTCAGTATCAATAAATACAGTCTAGGTGAAACATAGTACAATACTTTCATAAGGAGTCATTTCCTTGAAAAAATGTATTCTCGGAAAATTAAATTAAGAAAATTTGGCGCATTTCAAATGAGTTTTGTACTAACAAATGTTTTGGACAAGATCACATTCTGAAGGGATGTTAAGGCAATTGCTCCCTATAGAGTCAATATTTTGCAATAGGACTCATCTTAATGTGTATCTATCACGACCATTTGTCATATAGTCCTTCTTCTCCACTTTAGTCAATTTGTAGGACTGAAAATGGAGGATTCCTGTAGAGTTTACCGTTTCCAAGAGATTCCCTTCGTATTTATAACTGCACCTATTGAATGAGCGCCACTTGTCCCTTATCTCGAGGGGAGTTTTACGATCCTGCGCAACGCTATTCACATCTACTCTTGGGGCTATAAGAGTTAAGAGGTTATTTATCAATTCGAATGACCGCTTTGAATTTCTACCTCGTGCTGTTTGAGTACACTGCAACAACCAACACAAGCAGAAACATCAATTCTAACCATACCCCAGGAAATATGGCAGTAGTACTCGGACGTGTTCAGAATATATTATTATTTAATAGGTTCCATTGTTAATGGTTCCAGGATATACCAGAAAATTTGAGGCGATATTCCTCAATTTTTGGATTAAAAACAATCCTAGAAACATCAACCATCCAATCTACATTCAATTAATATGCATTTAAACAAATCAAAAGACAAATGCTGTTAGACAAATTAAATTCATCATATGTGTCATCATATAGGTTTATTTACAATATAACATCAAAATTAGAACTTTGGAGCAGTTCGGTCTTCACTAAGTGCGGACTTAGGTAATTATATTACTCGTTTCGTTGTGCTTTATCCTAATAAAACTGATTTATCATCACTAAAAGTAACAAATTGTGTGTTTATAATTTTACTTTTTTTTAATTTTTTTAATAATTACCTATATTGCTGAAATATTATTTATAATGCAATCACAATGATGGCGTTTTGTGAAAATTGAATCCCTCTCTAAGGAAGGATTAATTTTTTTAGAAGATTAATTTATCGTAAAAATGATTTCCCAAATAAAATTTTAATTATATATGTTAGATATAGTCTTAAAACATTTTAATTTTTCTTAATTGATTAAAAAAATGTACAATGTTTTTTCCCAGTTAATAATAATTAACTGATCCATTTAAATTTAAACTGAGAGGCGCATCAACAAATGCCAAACATATTTGAATGAAGGCTCCATTTTCACCTCCACGAGGCGAAAGAAAAATTATTGGGAATTGAGAATCAATATGAGATCGCATTTTGAATAATTCAATGAGAAAGAACCTGAAATACAATTTGAGGAGCTACGGACGTAGAAAGCTAACTCTCTGCGTTTTCCTTTCAAAACTTAAGTTTTCTTAGCCTACATTAAAGGAGGATGATGGTAGTGATTGTAGAATAAGATAGCACTCACAGGGAAGTGGTAGATTATTCAAAATCATTATGAAATTCCATAATTAATTTTTACGTTCGCTGAAGAGAGCAGCCTCTGATCTTCCGAACGACTTCCGAAGCAACCCCTCGCGGGCGAAGGTCGGAACAAGGTCGAACAATTTCGCGGCACTCTATTCATCGATAGCAATACGAGTAGATTAGCTTCCCATTGAGATTAAGTTTACATCAAATTTTCCTTTGAATGAACCGTTAATATAAGTCATTATCCATTTTGAATTGCGTTATGTATCTAATTTCCTCAGTTTACTAATAAAAAATTAATGGGGCGACAGAAACGCTACGAAAAGACCACCATGATAACCATGAAGAAATATATTCTGATATAAATATTTAATTTTTATAATTACGCTAGGTAAACTTAAAAAAAATATAATTGATCAATTGCTATTCTGAGGAAAAATAATATTTTTTGCTCTAGTACTAATTCGTTTGCCTTTAAGTTGGAGGCCATAACAAAATATTGTCGGTGGTGACCTAAAAAATTTAGCAATCAATAAGTTTGGCATAATGAAACACAGATAAACTCTCAAAAGAATTGCTACCTAAGGATCCTTATACAAACCTATTATGCAAGCACTTTGACTTAAACGCAGCGGAATTAAAGCGATGCTTTTAAATAAATAAACGTTAAAACCTTTAACAAGAAACTATGAATGAACATTTCCAATAGTGAAGAGAGCGCAAAAGCTTGTGAAATTTCCCTGCAAGTTTTCATCACCATTGCCGTGCTAAGGGAATGGTAGCTATTAATGCCCCATTAATGGGTAGGCCAATTCCTTCAATGGTATTCGAATTAGTTTTATCCATTTTTACCCAACCTTATACGTTAAAACATTTAAAGACGGTAAAATATCACGCACTAGGACACTTCAATTCCATAGGTGCATAAAAAAGTTAGCATTTGAATGAATATTATTTACAAATATTTTACGAATGCAACCATAAATATAATTTTCTAAAAAAATACTCATCGATTAACACTTCCCTTCCAATAATTATTGAATAAAAATCAATAAAATACTACTAATTTACGGTAAAACATAAGTGTCCACACGCAGATATACGTCTGAGCTCTAGAATATGTGTGTGTATGTAAATGTTTTTAATCCTAGGAAGATATTGCATTGCTCCAGAATTATGCTAGAGAAAAAAGTACATTAATTTCAAATGGATTTCCAATAACTTCAAGAGTTCGGATTAAAAGGTTGTAAATCACTGTCTTTTATTTCCCCGATTTTCAGTGGATCAATCTTTTAATTCCTATCGTATAAAAATAAATCTTTCAAAAACTCACAAATCCTTAATAGGTACATTTGTATTGATGACTTCCAAAATCACTCCCTTTATGCGCAGTTTCGATAGTCCCTGTTTTCGGCACCACGGAAATCCAATTCATTTTTATTTATGACGATAGAAACCGTTTCCTTCCGATCTCTAAATCCGTTATACCGAAGAGCCTAAAGCATTAAGTCAGAAATTTTTAGCTCCTTCGCAAGGGATGAACGCTAGCTGAGCAGCTGCCCTACGGGAGACAAGAAACCGTAAGCAAGATGCTGCTCCTTTACTCTCATTTCTTATTTATTAGAGAATGAAACAAACTGTGTAGGAATTTATGACGGATTCAAGCATTAATTTTCATCCTCCGTTTAATTCAGTGAAACCAACTTCTATTAAAAGCTATCCTTTAGATAATATAAACGACCGTAAAGAAAAATAAAAAACTGAGTGCCTGTCAATTTTATTTATCATCATTAGATGTTATTTTTGGTGCGAGTTATAAATAAAAATTGATAAATGACGGTAAATAGCCATTTTATTGGCATGTATCAAGTTCTTCCCTTGGAACAGTATGCATTAAATCCTCGAGGTATACTGTTACTGTATAAACAAGATTCTGAGTAAATGCAAATTAACCGCAAATCCGGAAATAAATCTACCGTAAAGTAGGACTTTGTAGCTTCTTTTCTTGCTGGGTATGCGAGTATGTTGAGAGAATCTGAAATAAAGCATCACGGTGGCCAATCATTGGGAGATCGTTAACATTATATTTCCGAAATTTACAGCCACAAAAATATTGACGCAAAGTAAGGAGATTCAGCAATGAAATAACCTTTGCTGCACCTACTTTAGCACCTGATAAATGAGCATGGCCGCGCCGCGCAAGTCGGGCTTGATGGTCTGAAGAAGGGAAAAGGGCAACGCTAAAATTTCCGCGCAGAGGAAATTCTTTTTTTTGAGGCTATATTTTTCCCCCTCGAACGACTGGAAGGAAACATGCTCATGTGGGTCAAAGACCATCCTTAGAGTGCCTAAATCGTTTGCTCGTCCGTCATTTTAACGAGATTCGTGTAGATTTACAAGTAGTGTTGCGGTGCGTCGTCGCATTATATTAAACCTCGAGAAAAATGCTTTTTTTCTCAACTACTGTGATCACTAAGATTTATTGTAGCAATATGTTAGACCTAATTTAAAAATAAAAGCATTCAATTTTAATGGATTTATGGTGAAACAAGTAATGAATAATCGTTCTAGGTTGCAACTTTATCGTTTCGAGGGCCGTTGTTAAAAAATATATGGTCATCAAGATAAAGGTCACTACATATAGCTCTTTGAATTAAAATATTAAATTCATCACGTCAAAATTCATGTAAATCAGGGGCCCCCATGAAAAAATATTTCAAAATTAAATATCGATAGATAGGACGACTTCATGATTAGAAGAGTTGTTATTCTACAATGTAAGTTGGCAAGTGAAGGGGACAGGCGGGAAACGCTTTCCATTACAAAAATTACATAAATTATACCTAAAGTTAACATTAGTGCGCATCCTAACATATTCAATGTTCATTCCATCTACTAAACGTGGCCAAAGAATTTCCGGAAAATATAGAATATTGCGTGTTTCTAAAGCATTATATTCATACTAGAAAACGCCTTCGAGGCCCTTTAAGTGCTGGTTTACACGTTGTGTCCAGCAGAAAGGCGCATCATCAAGGGTGATATGTCCCCACGATGATTAATTAAAAAACTTTATCACTACATTCTGAAATGAATAAAAAAGGAATACATATTTTGTAATTAATAATGCTTGGTATTCATTAGGAATATTAATCCCAAAAATTCTGATAAAAAAATGAGTAGTCTCATCCTGCAAAGATCGCCCCCCTATTGTTACATGTGAAGACGGTATATTATAGTCTTTTCCACATAATATATAATATTGGATAGTAGATTTTTCCACATAAACTTAGATAACACTACCTAAGTTTCGACTTACAAACTCATCATCACCGTGAAGTAGAGAAGGCTGAAGATTGGTTTATATATTAAACAGAGTGGGGAGGGGGTGGTGACGAATTTGTGACGTTAATGACTTATTTGTACCCCCTTTCCCCGCCCAGTATACCAAGAGAGTAAAACCAATAAGCCAATATTATTATTGCACGCATAAAAATCAATGTTTACCTTCCCTACTTCGCCTGTGCATGGCTTTGTAAGTGGAAACCTAGGTCGTGAATAAGCTTTTATGTGGAAAAACCGAGTGTTTCTGTCTCAGTGTGAATCGCTTCCACAAAGTGACGCCAAAAACAACGCAATTTATCAGATTTCTTCACTTTTTAACTTGTCAATTTGGACACAAGATTGACTTAGTATGATTTCAATGAGCGTATCGTACAAGACTTGTTTTTTTATCACATGAAGTTTAATATTATTTATTTTCGCCAAGTTGGGTTGGAAGAGAGAAGTATCAGGCGTGATGTGGTGGAATTTCATCATTATGAATATAAA
>LYUA01000081.1:81802-92184 GCA_002093875.1 Calopteryx splendens | reverse complement strand
TATGCATTTTCTCTTCAATGCAAAGTTTTAAATTTAATAGTCACCATCAGTTCAAACTAGTTTCGGCAAAATATTTAAGAAAAGATTTTCAGTATTTTGAATTAGAACATTTATGACGTGAATGATAACTTGGGGACTACAATGCAATTAGAATAAATTTCATAGCCTTAACTGCCGCACACTAATTACGATTATCGAGCGGCATTAGTGTATTGTAGCAACGCAGTGATGCGGATATGTAATGCAGGACAGGTATTCACGTTTTTCAGAGTAAAAATTGAGTTGCAGATTCAGATTTTTTAATTACCATAAATGAGAATAAAAAGTCAATTTTCCATTCAAGTGACGAGTAATTTGCCAGGCAAATCGATGGGTTGGTTAATCACCGCATGGAAGTAACGTCTGGGAAAAGAAAGATTAATTGACTTGGCCCTGCTCCATTTTTGACACCGAACTGAGTTGATCCCAGCGTAGCACACCCAGCATGTATTTCGGCATTGATCGGCATATTCATTAGGTATATGTTGTTTATTTGGGGTTAAAAAAATAATAAATACATTTAAAGTCTAGCGAGACCGCTTGGCTCCAAAAATCCCATTCCATCTTCCATCCAATGTGACTATGTGCTTCAACGGATCTATTTTTTGATTAAAAAATATTTTGGATCATTATTTTGTATGGTTCCCTTCTTAGCATATCGTTTACAATTATTTATGCTTTGGTTCGATTTCATTCTTTTCAATCTTCAATCTTTCAATCAAGTAAAATTTTGCATCGCACATAGGTGAATGGATAAACACAATATTTAAATATGAAATGCATATAAATTCCCACAATACCTACACAATAATTTTATTCCGGCGTGGAAATTAGTCGTTACAAACCTATAGCTTTCCTCTTATTTTACGCCGCCTGTTTCATAATTCTCTACTAAATCTAAGGGGTTAGGTACGCGCTAAATACTACATGAGCTGATGTAAAATAAAATTATTACCCATAACAAGCAAAATGTATCCGTAATACTCTAGATATCGGATAGAATGCTATATAAAAATATACGAGTATACGTGTTCACCACCCACAACAGTAGGAGATGTTGGCATTCTTTAAGTCTTTTCTACACATTTGCACTTCTTTCACTGAGCAAAAAATAATTAAATCGGCAATATAAATACAGTGGACATAATAATCCTATTCAAATGTATGGTAGAGTTAAGAATCAAATTAAAAAATATATTTTTGTTAATAATCTTTCTCCAACGGCAATTCCGCCACACAAGCATACATAAAACTGTCTATAAACATATTTCTATCAGGTTTCTAGAACAGTAGCAACTCGTAAAAATACCGACCTAGTTTTGCAAAAAAATCATTTTCTTTTATAAAACTAAATATTTCATCTCTCTGCTCTAAAAGATTTTCCGCACAAACACTCGGCTAAAATTAGTAAGCCTTGGTTAGTTATCGGGAGAAATCGCTTCCGGAAAATTGTAAAACATTTATCGACAAGTAAATTGATGACAATTATGCCTTTGAAACGCAGTGCCGCGAAAAATCATATAGAAAACTCGAACAAAGTGGAGCACAGCGGGATGAATGAGAGCTCTCGCTTTTGTGAGCCATTCCAGGAGGGAGGGAATTCGAGGGAGGGAAAGGCAAATTTAGAACGCGAGGGAAGTATTGAGAGCGAGATGGCAACGGAAATAGGAAATCTCGCCAAATTATCGGCTTGACTAAGTGCCGCACGTCATTAGGCTGGGAAGCGGAGACGATAATGTTAGGAACGAATCGGGGGAGTAAGCGAAGAGTTTTTAGAATCTTATAACTAAAAAAAAGAAGCGCTGTCTGCAGTGGTGTTACGTTCTGGTGAGCAACCCTTCCACGATGAAGCGGAGAGACCTCATCACACCTGAAAGACTGGGATTTGTGATTTTCCAAACAAAGTGGAGAAATTTGGTCGACTAAATGAATGAAGGGAGATAGGAAATGAATGATGCAATTAGTCATCTCTGCAGAGACTCTGTAGGTGATGGTTCGTCTATCAAATCCCTTCACGACCTATGCTTGGAGAGTATTTTGAGGGGAATAAGCATTAACGTAATGTCAACATCAAAATTTCGGCTGCGCTGTAATTAAACAAAGAAGATTAATACCTACACTGGGAGCCTTCTACCTGCTAGCTTGTCGAACTGCGTAATTAAAAAAGCAATTATCTTCAACCGTAAATTGCAACTTGTTCTTGGGCAAATGACAAAATTGCCCCCAGCTAGATTGAATATTTTCTTGAAACGAACTAACGGGAACAGATAATAACATTTGATACGAAAAATTGAACTAAATGCTACTGTGGGAGCAAAAAGAAGGTACAACGGTGCAAGTTAAAGAAAAACATCCCTTAGAAAATCGGTGTGAAAATTACTGAGAGGTGATAAATCTGATCATTTTGCATGATAAATGACGAAGGCACGGGAGAATGGTTAAGCAATTTTATTTAGCAAGTCATCATTAATGATGTTAACACTATGAGTGGGCCTACTGGCTTAAATTCCACCTATTAACTCTTAATAACTGAATGAACCGCCATTCAATATGAGTAATCATTAAGCAATCAAAATAAAAGAAGGAAACACTTAAGTCCTAGGTCATATCATAAAAAAATATTTAAACTTCAAATTTCAGCGCAGCTTGTCGCTAATTTCTCGGTAAAAAGATAAAACTATGCTCGTGACAAAGTGATCAATTCATAATACTGCAGGAATAAATAGAGGTAAAAAAGAAGAAATAAGTAAATGTAAAATGTATTAATTACATTAGTTGTTATTTCCATTACTTTCGGTTAAGTTTTTCAATCTTCTATAAGCCAGGATGGGTTAGGTCTTCTACACTTTAGGTGGAGTTCCGTTCATTTATACAGATGTCCAGTGAAGCGCATCAATTATCCTTTGCTGTGAGTGTACCAATGCTAAATGGATGCTCAGTATGGCAACCAGTCTAACAAGATAAAGCAAAACAACCAATTCTATCAATAGGTCTCTAAACAGAAAAGACGATAACTTCCGATTTTCATATGTGCAATCATTAAATACCTTATATACTAATTGGAAAAATTTCCTTCAACTCCTCACAATTTTCTTAAGTCAATCGAAACGCCAAGCTAAATAGCACCAGAGCAGTTACTTATACTTTTAATATACTTTTTATTAACTGATTATTTTATTAACTGGTATTATTTTAAGGTTTGGAGGTCACTTAATTACATTATTGCTCAAATTAAATTTCAACATTATGATAGCGGAGAGCATGGTAGTCCTCCGCTAAGGCTGATGCACGGCATATTTACCGGAGACCACATGTTCGATTCCAGGTAAATTTGAACAGTTGAACGGTGAATGGCATACACAATACAAATAAAAGCAAAAAAAGAGACAAATTTTTTCTAAATCGTCGAAATTTTGCAATCTTTTAATTCGTCTTCCAGTTTATTTTTTTATTAATTTCATCAAACATCAGAAGTACAACTATTATCCCTAGCAGTGTAAAAACCGGAAAATAATGAGAATAAAGAAAAAAGGACAGAGTGGCTCATAAGTACAAAATTGTAAGACGATATTATCGACCTACGATATGGTTCCTCATCCTCAATATTTATGTCATACCTACAGGCAAGCAGCGGGTACCACGTATTAGAGAGATTACTACAAGTAGCATCACACTCCGGCCACTCAATTCTTAAATTTCAATAACACGCTACCTATTCACACAAATTGTTAAATGCATGAGTACAAGTTTCAAATTGTTAAATTAATATTCGATGAATTATAGTTTGGTTTTTAACTTATAGATATCCGAATACACATGTTACTGGACCCAAGTGTTGGATAAAGCGCTGGGTGACTCTTAGTAAAACTCATTGCTTAACATATAACTTACTTAACAGGATACCTTTTGTGTTAAAATTAAACGAAATACTCCTCATATGCCAATTAACATGGAAATGATAGTTCCTTGGCTGAATTTATATCACAATAATGGTTTCATTCCATTCTTTACGAATCATTATAGATTCATTTTTAATAACCCTGTAAAATAAACGGTGCAATTTGAGCAATATTGATGTGATCTGGTAAACGAATAATTAGCACGTTAACTGAGAAACTGAATAAAGTAACCGTTATCCATACAAGAACGTTACTCACGGAAAACCCTAGCGAAAAATAATAAGAGCATACAAATATTTAAATATATTTTGTTATTCCTCGACTAACCTAACAACTTGACGCTCATAGAATAAAATAAGAAGAATTTAATTTAGATTCCAACATTTAAAAAAATATCAAGTCGGTAAGCACACCAGATTTACGTTGGTTACATGAAGAAATTGTCCTTGACATACCTGTTAAAAAAAAGGTTTATTACTGAAATAGCTTTATTTAATTGAAATTTATTAAAAACATTGACTTTAAAAAGGTGTAAAAAAATAAAATTTTAAAAAGAAGGGTTCGATGTTTAAAAATCTGTGTCGCAAACTGACAGATTACTTTAATGCTTTGCTGAATTGTTGTAACACACGCATCTTATGCTGGATTTTAACATTTTAGAATAATAATACAGCCGTTGGATTTACATTTTATACTCGTCACATTATAAATAAATGTCAAGGATATCTAATTCTAATCCTAAAACTCAAAATTACATTCAAAGACATGATATTGTTACTTTCAAATAATAAGGATAGGATGATATTGAAAATAGTGTACCTTTTTTTTCATAAGCAGCGAAAGTTAATTATTTCAAAATTCAAATTTAAGCAAAAAAATCAAATTCGGGGTCAACTATTCTATTTTTAGTCGTCTATCCATTTGGTATGACTCATATTTTTTTCAGTAATATTTTTCACCTAGCAATTAATTTAACATCAAACAGCAATTAGCATCAAATCTCGTGACGAACTTATTACCTAATACGGCCGCTAAACAGAAGTAGTTTTTCAATGTTTTTGCATCAAAGTACATCTAAGAGTAGGGATACTAATGAAGGGTACTTCATTCAGTGATCATGACTGCTTGCAATGCAGAAACGGTTTAAGCTAGAACCTTATGTTGTCATTTTCAGTTGACGTTCGAGTGAATTTAAGCTTGAAGTACTGAATTTGAGTTACGTTAGAGGGTGAACGAAGGCCATCAGGAACGAATGGATGAAAAAAACGAGTCATCTTGAGAGAAGAGAGGCCATTACGCGAAATGATGGAGGCCATCAGCTGTCCGTAACCAGCTCAACAGATCAATCATTTCTAAAAATACGCGGGCATTACAATACACAGGGATTTTTTTATGAAGATCTACGCATTTCATTCTGAATTAGAGACAAGTTGAGGATTAATTTACCATAACAGCAATATAAATCTAATAAACACTCACAGAGAGATTTTCTTAGTCTCACTGTACGCCAATACCAAATATAACATTCACAAGTAAGGTTAGTAAGTAAATCAATTGGCAAACTTATTCGCAATATGGTAGAAAAATAATATTGCTTGCATTTTATGATAATATTTCACTGAAGCTTAAGAATATTATGGCCTTACGGAGAATGGACCGATCGCGATCGTGGTCGAACAGAAAACCATAAAGTCGTCAGTAAAAAATTTACTCTCTTTTTTTGTTACTTCACTAATAATTCCCCCATGATTCAGAAAAAAAAGGTCTCAAAATAAATTTTCAAAAACAAGTGGAAAATGTATTTAGTAAGTGAAAGATGTAGAGAATATATTTAGCCTAACTGGTAATCAGAATTATTAGATATTGGAAACTACATAATTTTTAAAAGTTGATGTAGGTAAGGTTTTAATTATTTAAGAATTAATAAAATATTAATAGAATCTTCCACTACGGTAATGGATTAGTTTCACCCTTCCCCATCTAATACTGGGCATAAATGCCTAAGTGTTAGAAAACGAAATGGATTATCTTAAAAAAGTATAAAAATGAATAAATCCATAAAATATAATAATATTAAGTAATGATGATGCATATTAATACTATACTATAGCGCATACCGATTATTGGTACTTCCAACGGTCCTGATGCTTAAAGCGGTTGACGGTTAATAGAATAAATAAAAGTGATTTCCTCAAAACCATACCCAAGCAATAAATTATCATAAATTATCATTATCATCGCATTCAAAATTATTATTATCATCATAAACTTAACTTTCGAATCCGACATCATTTTGACTTAAGAGACAAAACATATGCTACACTTCAGAATACGACATCCTTCATCCAGGAATAAATTCGGACTGCGATCTTTATTCTAGAAACATACTGACAAAAGCATAAAGTAGGATTTCACAACAAAATGGAAGGCAAGGCAGGCATTACATGGCAAGTGTACCATTGTTAAAATTGGCAATCAATATGCACTTGAAACGATCACAGTTCATAGTGACGTTTTAACGACAATAAATATTCCACAATCATAAATGAATGCTATGGAATCTTAAGACATTTGTGTTAATTTTATCTTCCCATTTGAAAAATAAATTCAAAAATGCATTTTAGATTGAAACAATTACCTGACTGAACATGACCAAGAGCCACGCAAACGAATCAAGAGACGCCTAACTTCGGAAACCCCGACCACCAGGGCCGAAGCGTCGCTCTGAAAGCGGAGTGGGCAGGTAGGTATTACTCCTCCACCTTCTCCAATGGCCGAGAGTAGCTGCATGCCCCACTCCTCCATAAAAAACGGTGAATGTAATGCGCGGTGCAATAGTCATCAAGTGGGATGACGGTATAGCAGCAGGGCACGAGCAGGAAAACCTCGGAAAGGTCAAGAATGCCAACCATTAAGACTTCTGGATTCAACGAGCGCTAACGATGAAGATCGGTTAGTTAACCGTTAACCGTCTAGGCATTACAAGACCGAAATCGCAAAGTAATTGCTAACAGTACAGGTAATACTATAGTTTTGAACAACTATTTTCGCAGTGTCTACACCAATATTTAATCAAAGTGAATCGCATTTTTCATTAGTTCACTTATGATATACGCAGTCATAAATCATAATGAGTGATTTTATAACTACATTCATGAAAGTAGCAAATTATAGGATGGGAAGAAATACTGACATAATTATCGAAATAAATAGTCTCAGAAAAACATTAAAATATTTCGTAAGTTTTCATGAAAACAGTAGAAAGTTTGGAAATCAGCAAGCGTAGCATAATTTAAAAATAACCAAGTCCCCGGAAATTGCAGATCAATATCATTGAAATCACATACCCGCAAATTTATAGTGCAAATAATTGTGATTGAAACCTTTTCTGCATAGTAGAGATGCACACAAAAACAGCGAAACACTATTTTTTTAATTAAAAATAGGGTTCTCATTCCATTTGTGAAAGCAAAAAAAATTATAACTTAATTAGTTAAGATTTCGTGAAAGTGGCCTCCGGCGTCATCAAAAGGAGGCGTGAATGACCACCATAATTCCTCATTTACTTCAATGAAGTTAATTCTAAAATACTTTTCAGCTTTAGAATAATTGCTGATAAAATGCGCAGTTTTACAGTTGTGAAGAAAAAACATCCTATAACCCTCAGATCTATTGGACTCGATGAGAAGTTAAGCTATTATAAAATTCTCTGAGGAGGCTGTGACTTGGTGGAATTCCATGGTTATACCTAAAACACGGATTAGTTTAAATTTAGTATACTTTCCAATATTGTGGAAAATACACAAAATTTAAACTAATCCGTGTTTTAAGCTATTATATTGACAATATTCCGGGAAAGCAAGGACGAAGTATCTCAGGACTTTCATCACAGGTACTTGGTTACATCAAACGAATTGAGGCGAAATATTCGAATGAAAACCTTTACGAGTGTTTTTTTTCTAATTAGATAAAGCTCTCTTAGGATGAACCACAAACAATTGGAACCTAACATAGACAGATTAAAGTTTTGAATGAAAATACAAAGACAAGCCTCTCAATTCGTCAAGCACTCCAATGAAATAAATAAAATGAGTCTCGCGATATTTGGATATCCTAGGATGAGAGCCATTCGATGCATGGGGATTACGAAAAAAATGGGGCAGATGCTAATCAATCACATTATGCTGACTCTGAGGAAATAATTGTAAACTCGTTTTACGTTAGAAGACGAGACCACAAGGGAAGTTAAGGGAAACGGACTTAGAGAATGAATTTTCATACCCACAGTTCACCATCAGAATAAGATAAAAGTTAAGGCACAGTTTTCTCATCTACATTTGCACAGTAACTCGGAATCCGTGGAGCGTGTGACAGGGGATATTAGGATGCCAGCTGTTTATAAAAGGAATGGAGAAATGTGGTCTGTATGGGAGGCATTTACTTGTCAGCGTTTTGTTATCCGTGTGTTGAGATCGTGGATGGTAATTATAATTATCTGGAAATGAAAGTAATAACAAACACTCTTCTACCTCAGTTTCACGGTCAAATCCTATTTCCTCCTGACTGATTGCCAATATCAACGTGGTCCAAAAGAAATGGCAACTCTAGATGTGCAGAAATTTATAACTTGCATAGGCGCTGAATGATTCCATAGGTGCAATTAGCAGTAATAGAAGGTTTTGTAGGCTTACAATAGCAACACAGAAAACTGCTAGACGCAATTTTGTTTCGAAGGGGATCTCAATTTTTAGTTTGGAAACCAATCACCAATCAATTATTTTGTTATTATATCAAGACATTTTGATTCGTAAAGTGACCCAAATAAATTCTACTTGAAGGGAGATGAAACACAACGAATAAAGTGACGTTTGACTCGTTTGGAGGTGAACAGCCCCAGTACCCAGAACGCCACCCTAATACCACTATATGCATAAGGTACCATCACTGCCCACCTTATAAGGCATCTCGAAACGATAGCTTCAATAGCCGTGGCGATAATGATCAGTCATCATCCCAACCAACAGATGCTATTCTATGCCCACGGCACGCATAATTTTCCGCCCATATACGAAGCGGGCTTATTTTTTTTTACTCTCGGTAGACTGCTCCGTAGCCATTTTGAAAAGTGAGGGAGAGAAATATCTTTACGGGGAAAGAGAGAGAAAGAAGAGAGTGAAAAGTAGGTAGGGAAATTTGAAAAAAATGATTCTGCCTGGCCTCCCAGCAATGAGGTCCCTTTTCCAGATTGCAATCTCCATCCTTTCACCAAATTCTCCTGTTACTCGTGGAATTCAAAGATACAATCACTTATACGAAAAGATCCTTAGAAAGGTGGAGGAAGATGGATGAGGAGATTAGAAAATTACGGCTTTAGTATGGCTCAGAAAATTTAATGTTCCTATGGCCTGTGGGCGACAAAATAATGATAATTTAAACCTATCTCTTTTTATATGATGCAAACATTGCTTGCGACTACATCCGGAAGAGCAATAAAATAATATTCGGCTATAATATTTCATTTTCTATCGTGTAGGCATATGCGCAAGATAGTGCATAGAGCGAACTTTAATGCCGATAAATTATGCAGTCGACGATTAATTACCGCATACATTACTGAGAGCCGTAAATATGACCATCGTCAAATGATATATTTTCATCCCCGTTCACTGGAAAATAAAAAGAGACTTGGAGACCAAAATTTATATTTTTTCGGCTTCATAACCATAATAGCCAGTCTTTTTAAAAAGCCATAAAGCGAGTTTATTTTCACTATGCACGATTTCCAATCTGGAGAAAGTGAACAAGGTAGGTGTTGCTCTAGGAGAAAGGAGAAGAAACGTTGCATATAATTGTTGAAAGAATGAGATTGATGACGGTAGGGCTACTGGCAGGTACACATAAATATGCTTAGCAGCCCACCACTCAGGAAGTTGAGAAAATAATACACATACTGAAAAATGACAAAATTAAACTCCTATAATTTCAAATCCTTTAATTAAATTTCACAACTTATGGATATCTAAATTAGGTATCACTATGATCAGGGGCGCGAAAAGCATTTACAGCAGCCGTTCATTTAAATAGTATTTAAGAATTGAGAATCAAAAAATTACTTTTCTCAGCACTACTGATGGAATAAACATAAATAAATTAAACTAGAGGAATACATTTTTCACTCTTTCTTTATACACTACCTACTTCAAAAACGTACTTTTCAAGTAACATTTCGGATCCTCGGGCATCGCTGATTGGCTCGCTCTCCGGAGTCTCAAACGCTGAGCCACTCGGGGCGACTGTCTAGGTACCTCATCGTCCCCATCGTCCCCATCGCTCACTTGACCGAAACTGAATTCTCGGCGGTGTGCATCTCGCGGGAGTGTGCGGGAAAAGTTGAGAGAGCTCAACCAACTCTTCCCGCTTCCTTCCTCTCGGGCCGCGTAGCCA
>LYUA01000080.1:795750-806985 GCA_002093875.1 Calopteryx splendens | reverse complement strand
TATTTGGATATGCCATCACAGTCATCAAGTATCATAATCATACTGACCAGTGTAGTTAGCAGTGATGACATCCTTTCTAAAATGAGCCACTGAAGATGGCTATGGCTTGTGCACTTGATTTCTTTTGATGATATCACTGGCTGATATCTTTGTCTGCATCTTATACCTTAGTACCCACTGAATTCACCAATTTTACATGATTCCCATGAGAAAATGGTGTTTTAACCAAACAAACTTCAGATTAGTCGGTTGATTCATATCTACCTCGTAAAATTCAGTGAAATTTATTTTATGGATAGGTAAGCACCTGAGCAAAAAGGTGTACTCCATAGAATTAGGCAACAGAAAATTCAAAGAGTCATTATTGCTGAGGAAAAATGTTTCTCATTGGTTTTCAGCCACATTATGGATCAGCATTACTTCCAAAAGGATTGCCACACCGAATTGTTTTTTTCAATTCATACTCGTACATTTATGATTTTACTATGGTTCATATCACACATTCTGTTTTTCAATTATGTAAGATCTTGTAAGATCCCCAGCAATTTCATGGATTTAGAAATATTTATTCAAGAACAGGCAATATCTCACTAGCAATAAGATCCCATAGGAGTGCCAGATAATTTCAACCCAACATGGTACCACTTCAACAAGATTATCAATAGAGATTTATTTCGCTGATCAATAGGGTAATTTATTCCTGGAATAATTTAAAACAAAGAAGTTTCAACAGTTTAGAAAATATTTTATTAGAAAAAGTGGTAACAATCACTATTTCACTAACTACTTGGATGACAAGATGTTTTCACCTAATAAAAATTACACTACACATAACAGGTTGCCAGTGCTAATAATTTAGTGTAGTCAGCACCCTTTACAAGTGTTTTTTCCTTCAAAATTGTTCTCAAAACTGTTGGAATGGGAACGTGTATTCTTGTACCTAAAGGAGTACCATTATCATCAATCAGAACAAGATTATTGCTATCAAACTTCGGAATCAGTGCTTTCTGTTTCTGCTTCACTCCTACTATAATCCCTTTCTTTTTCTCTCCTCTAATAGCTACAAGCACCTTATCTCCTAGACAGAAGCAGAGAAAATTATTATGAGAGTTTACAAAGAAGTAAGCAAATATAAAAAGAATGCATTGTCCTCTTAAAAGGCTAAAAAAACCTCTAGTGACTTCTGAAAACTTAATGACAATCTATGGATTGCAAAATAAGTATCTCACTGATTGTAAAATAATGCAAGAAAATATTATCTCTTACCTATAGTGCCAATCCCCTTTTTGTTGTAAATATGGATACATCTGGGTGGCTTCCCTTCAGCCATTGCTAACTTTCCTATTTCACTGTTATCTACCACTCGTAATCGGGTTAGCTTGATGATGTGTTGACATACAGCTGAAGTGTAAATACAGTTGTGGCTGTTCCCTGAAATTGGCGATATTGCCCGCAAACAACGAACTGAACTGTACATTTTCTGAAATAATGGCAAGATAAATTATAAAATCATTAACATTGGAGCTTTTCAGCACATTCAGTGACAATACCTAGAAACTTGTATTTTTTATTCATAAAAGGCCATGATAAGCCATATGAATATTAAAAAGTTATAATTTAGTTTCCATACCATCATTGTACCTGATGCATTATGTTAACACAATGCATTCATTTTGCTTCTTGTTCAATTTCATGTGCAAATAGAAATATTTTATATGGCAGAGTCACTACAATGAATTAATTTAATTTTATAGGTATTTGGATGTACATTAAGGGAAATATAATCTGTAATCAAATTATTATTTCGAATTAAATTTGGACATTGTTCTGCTCTTCTATGACAACTTTTAAACGTAGTTAACTATACGTATTGAGTTGTTAAATTTGCATTAGCTTTGAGTATGCTTCTCAAAGAACACAAGACAAAAAGCACTTACACACAAACCTCATATGGCACTACACTCAACACCCTACACAGTCTGCCTTGTAACAAACCATATTTCAGCACCACATACTCTCTTCGTGTCATCCAAAATGCCTCTATTAATACTAAATCCACACTGTACTGGTGCTGCCCATTTTTCTTCCAACAACTTTCTCACTTCCCCTGTCATGCCCAACAAAACTGCATTTGTCTTCCTGTTTATTTCATTTTCTCCATATTTCTCTACATTTCATGTATGCATAACAAGGGTGATAACTAACACAATCTAAACTAACCCAACAAAGATTAAACTAAAACGTGGATCTTTAGTATATATATATTAATTATTAAAAAGATTGCATGATCAAACAAAAACCTTAGAAAGCCATTTCATGGGGCGAATATGCCCATGCATAAATATTTATTGTTCACACACGGGGTTGAACCAGACCAAGACGACTAAATATTACTGGAATAATAAGTTATTTACTTAATGAGTCAGGACCATTCTCTTGCATACAAATTTGGGTTATGATACTGAGCTTAATATGTTTAGGTATCAATTTAAACCATAATAACGTTAATTTCAACAGCTCCTTACGATTATAATATAAAGTACGTATACTCTAATAGCAAAAGTAAATACTTTTAAGTAAGAATGTTAGTTAAAACTTACATGCTATGATTTCCAAAGTTACCGCAAAAATCTTCAAGGTTTCAACTCCTCATATCGATGTATATATTTCTATTTTACAAGCACCGCACAAGATTGCCTCCTCTCCGAACCATCGCAGAAAGGTTATGGCGGTTATGGCGCTGACCGTGCCGACATGTTTTCGAATCACAAACAAAACACATACCGAAGCAAAAAAGATGACAATTGCTTTGCGTTTGTGCGACAGTTGTTTTGATTTGCAGGAGGAAGTGGTTGAGTGGTTGGGTTGAGGGGTTTACTCTTGTGTTTTATTTTAATTTTTGTAGTTTTTAAAATCGTAAAAATGTCCAAAATGACATCTCAGACTAAGCATGTCCCTAAAGATGCCCAGGTTATCATATCTATGTTGAAAGACATGGGCATGACGGAGTACGAGCCAAGAGTGGTGAACCAACTGCTGGAATTTACTTATAGTAAGTTAATTTTCTCAAATATTTCAATAATTTTCTGGTATTATCAAGTAATTTCTTAACCTACCATGATTTCTTATTTTAGGATATGTTACATGCACTTTGGATGATGCGAGGGTTTTTGCCAATCACGCCAAAAAGAAATCCTTGGACCTAGATGATGTTACGTTGGCTGTGCAGTTGCAGTTAGATCGTCGGTTCACGAACCCTCCTTCAAGAGACGTAAGTATGAATCGCGCGGGATTTGTCCACGCTTGATGATATAGCTTGATGCAGTGGCCTTACCGTTTGTGTTACTATTAAATAGAGGTATCTACACAGAAAATCTGGAAAAATAGGGATTTTGTATGCTTCGGTATTAATCACGTTCATACTTCTTTCTACGCAAACCAATGACCATATTATGAAACTCTCTCTAAGTTTTAGTGCCTATATATTGGTTCCAAGAAGGGAAAGGACATACTAAAGGGCAAGTAGGCTGCAGAATATTCATGTAAAAGTGCATCAAAGGCGTTCTTATGGAGTTTTGAAATATCTATTCTATTCATCACCATTTTTTTCAAATACTCAGAAAGTGAGTTACATGAAGGTAAACGATTTCAGCCCATAAACTCATTCAGATTACTTCATCACTTTCATTATTTTCTCTATAAAACCCCGGCTAGTAGTGCAAGTATTGAGGTGAATAGATGCGGCTCTTTTCATATATTAGCCCCATTCGAAGTTAATATTACCACCCTATGCCATAAGAGACTACATATTTCCTGCATTTTCTCTGTAAAGTATACTTTTATTTATAGATTATTTAATTGGGATTTAGTTAATAGGCATTATTATTTACCTGTATAATATGGTGTGAATTGTGCTGCATTTAAATACCCAGTGTCTCATGTTTGTGTTTTGATAACTTAAAACGTACCAAGTTAGTGAGTAGTTATGCATATTAAATAACTTGTCAATGATTACAAATACATGAATGTGTTTTGATCAACAAAAGATCGAAGCATGAACCATTTTGATATTAAGAAACCAAAATAGCTTTGTTATATTTCACTCACTTTCTTGATCTTGGCCACAATTTCAACATCTTTCATTATCAAGGGTAATAGCAATTTTTGTTTTTAGCCTTGAACTTAAAACTTGAAACAATGGTCACAGTCAATACATTGTGTGGAATATTGCAAAATTTCTTTCTATTTCATGATGGAATTATTCCACAAATTTAGGCCTAAAGGCTTTGCAACCATTGTGAGCCTCTAGTTGTCTAAACACTGTCTGGCAGTGCCTAGTTTTGGGGATGTTAATTGAAGTATTCACTGTATTGAGTTTTTGTTTGGTGCAAGATATAATTTCAATGCCTAGAGTGGAATATGCTTGCATAAAATGCATTTTGAAAAAGCTTGTTTCTTTTTGCTGTGAATCATATGGTTAACACAGAAACTCTTTGGACTGGTAAACACCATCTTCAATGTAAAGTTTAGATGCTGCAACATGAATTGTTGCCCACACAGAAAGTTTTTGTCGGTGTGAAATGATGTGCATGAAGAATTCTTGCATTGTTTCTACTGGACTGCCATGCATCAAATTCTGGAAGAAGATCGATGATAACTGGCGTCACTATGGAATTCCTTTATATTAAAACACTTAACTCTGTGTTCCACATATACTTTATTGGGCACAACCTAGGTTTTGTGTTGCAACATGAAAAAACTATGACTAATAAATAGGACCTCCTTTTATAACTTCCATGCTCCTGAAATGTAGCATCTCACTCATGAAGCACTGAGTTGTTGAATATGAATTATTATTGCATTGTGAGAGGTGTAAATGTTCAAGCCCAGTCTGTTTCCAATTAATGAACTACCTATATCAAATCTCAGTGTGATAATAAAATTATAAAAGAAACTATTTTCTTCACCTAGCCATAGTAGTGCTCCATAGCAGGGGTGCATGCATTTTAAAATACAATTAAACAATGAAGTTGGTCATCCTCTCTCATTCTATGTTCCTTGTAGCAATCCAGAATGTTTTTTCATGTACCTTCCTGTGTAATTATCATGGTAGATTTTTTTACTCTGGAAACATGCTGTCTGTTTAGTCTTTCATTTGTAAATGGTTGTTAAAAAGTCCATAATATTTTAGGAGTGTAAACGGAAGAAAGAAAATATTGCAGTTCCACAGAAAGGATATTTTCTTATTTTCACATAAAGGATTTCCACCTAGTGATGCAAAGTACCCTTGCACATGTTTGAACATGCTTCATATTATCTTTTTTTTTATAGATCCTGCTGGAGGTGGCAAGGGCTAAGAATAATGTTCCATTGCCTATGATTAAGCCCCATTGTGGGATAAGACTGCCTCCAGATCGCTACAGCCTGAATTCTTGTAACTATAAGCTAAGGAACTATAAAAAGGTTGGTCAAAATAATATGAAATAAAAAAGTGGTACTTATGAACCTACAAAAAATCCTCATTTATAATAATTTATTTTATATCAGCAATTAAGTAAGCAGAATCCACTGGGAGCACCTATTTCCCTGACTAGTCATCCTAGAATACAACTTGCTCCAGGTGGAATGATGTCTGGAAGCAACCCAATGAAGGTTCATCAGATGTCAGGAAATGTTCAGGGATCTGTTACTAAGTCAACTTCCTTAGTTTCCACATCCTCATCGGTTTCGATTGTTAATAGCGGTGGACATGGACGGACTGTGGCTTTGGTAGGAAAAAACCCTGGAGTTCAGCAAACTCACAAAGTAATCACAGTTCCAAAGCCTGTTATAAAATTTTCAGCAGGTAAGTGATTGAGTGAATAACAAGTTCAGTCATGGAATTTTGACCTAAATTTATCCACGGACATTGTCTCCTTGCCTCTCTTCCAGTTATCGGCCCATTTGAATATAGTGCTAACATAATTGTGCAACTATCTTCTATATTAGTTCATTTAGGATACAGTAGTGATAATTTGTCAGTCACTACATGTGCTTCATTTTTTTGCATTTGATGCTTGTTCAATGCACATTTTTTTAATGAAAGAAATGTGTGGTGTTTCTTTCAAAGAGTTTTTTCTTACCCCACCCAATAAAACTTGACCATTGGTAAATTAATCAAGCTATGCCATCTTTATGGACTGGAATATGATTTAGCAAATTAATTATACATTGAATAACCCACAACTACTTGTAGATAGTCACAAGTCCATCGAATGAAAAGTTAACTGTGGTCCATTCGTGAGTGAAGAAAAAAAGGGTTTTTGGGAAACTCCGCATAAGTTGATATTTTCCATTTATTCTCATGTGCTAGAAACATCATCCGAGTTGTGCATAAAATGTAATTATATTTGTATAAATAATCCCTTCAATTTTCTTTAGTTAATCTAGTTCTTTATTTAATACCTTAGTTTGCAAACACAACTTGGGATTTGAAATAATATTTTACTTTTTCTGTAACTGAATCCACATTATACCTCCATATAAGGTTTAACCTCTGATTAAACCCTTCTCCAAACCTGATCCATTTAATCTATAATGCTGATGATGTACTAGTATTGTGCAGTGCTCTTTACTGAGCTAATATGAGGTATCATTCTTCAATGTATACTTTTTTCCTACAGGAACTTCAAATCCGTCCATTGTTCCCAAAATACAAATATCAGCTGGGACAATGCCAAATATATCCACGGTAGCATCAACCATAACTTCCAGTAATACCGCTACCACAACACCAATGGCAATCACTTCGGAGGGATTGGGAGGAGTTAAACGGAAGAGAGAAGATGACTATGATGCTCCAGAATGATTTAAGAGTTTAGTATTAAGCTGCATTTGTATGTGTCCAGACACTTATTGTGATCATTTTAAGGTTGTAAGTATGGCATGATTAACACCTAATATATAAAATAAATTTGTCCTCTCTTACAAATAAATTTCTAAAAAAACAATTTTCCAATTTTGTGACTTAATTGGGCAATGTTGTATTGTTGTCAAATAGATTTTGAAATTTGAAAAATTCTAGAAATGCTGTAAAATCCTTATCCTGTATGCAACTGCTCTGCTTGATTTATGTAGGGGTTAATTTTGGTATTTCCCTGCCAGTTTGAATGTATATGTGCTGCATGGATAAGCTATAGTTGGAAATCAGAATTCCACTGTAACTTGAACATAAAAATAAAGCATTTTCCCAGTTTTTACATGACTGAATATAAGTCATAGATGTAATGATTGTTCAAATACTTCCTCATACTTTCCCCTAATGCAAACCTGGTTGTCCAGTAGGTCATACGTATGTTGATTAAATGAACAAAAATGACAGGAATGCAGGTGCAAATCCCACCATGGGCTAGTATGTTTTGTCATACAATTGAATTGCATTTAAAATGTTTACAGTTAAAGACTTATCTATGAGGCAAGTTAGAAAAGTAAGTAGTTTTTGTATAAAAACTTGACACGTGATATTTTTGTTTGAATTTATTTAACAAGAAAGAGCATACCTTAAACTATTTTTCGACATTTTCCACCATTGTTGGTGCACTTTATGAATATGAAGACCACTTTGTTTATTCCCTCTTCAAAGAACTATCACCAATGATGACAGCACTGCTACGTAGTATTTTGAATTTTTTTTAGCCCTCCTTAAATTTCAGGAAATTCATCGTATTGCAAATAAATCATGAAACACCAATTCTCACGAATTTTCTCATCAATTTCCCTGTTGTAATCTTCAATGACAACTGAAGGTTTCCCACTTCTTGGTTCGTTTTGCACATTATTTCAACCTTTGTTGAGCTGTCTTATCCATTTCACCGCTCAATGCAATGTCGCCATAAATTTCAACAATCTGCTGATCAATTTCAGCAAGTTTGAGCTTTTTTGCATGCAGAAATTGGATAACAGATTGTATTTCAGTCAGTGGGATCTTCGACATGGCAATCAAAACAAAATGTTAACACATTTATTTTCAGGCAAGATTGACACAATGGCAAGACAAGTTTCCAGAAAAACTAAGTAGTGTGCATGAGCCAGACAGAGATTGCTGTGCTACTAAGGAACTATTGTGAAATGATGCATTATGCAGCACCTCATAATTTCGACCACATTTGGTTCTAACCAACCAGTTGAAGGGAATTTGGGTGCAAATCAAATGCCTTATATTTTTTATATCCTTATTTTCGTTAATTCTGCAACTCTATTAATTTCCATTGAATCAGCACGAAAATGGAGAGAAGTTTATTTAAATCACATCTTGTAATATGCAAAATTGCCCAGCTGGACAACAACATTACATCACTGCCAGAAGCGCCATCAAGTTCAACATTTTATTTAGGTCATAAATCTGTTACTTTCTGCTATTATGTTATGACTTTCCAATTTATATTATAATCATCCAATGTAGCTTTCGGTTAAGTTCAGTGTCTAAATTCCAGACAAAAATTATCTGAGATATGTTGGGAGAAAGCAACAAATGCAAAAGGGTAGATTAAATTGAAGTTTTGCACAATATTAACACAAAAGAGCCAAAGCTTATCAAAATTAATTTGGGTTGAAAACTAGGTACAGGTTCAGAATTAAAATTTTAATAGACCTGGATGCAGTCTTTTCATTTCATGGACTTTCCTTAATTGTTCCAACTTTATATGCAATATTACGTCTACTTGACTAATTAATAAATTCAATTATATAGTTGTACTATCACTGGCTGTATGACCAGTAGTAGTCACCATATTTGATTAAAAGGATTTTCTATGAATTGGCAACAAAAGTTTATAATGGTGGCTTTTAAAATATTGAATAATAATGGCCTCTTGAAAAATCAGTCCTGTAAGGGCACTGGTAATTCTCAAACTTGGAAAGAATGAGACTTGCTCTAATCCACATAAGCTTCATTATTGGACCAGGGTTGGGGAATCAAGTAGAATCAAGCTTATTATATGTGCTGTCTCTTCCTTTCTGAAATGAATTATTCTGTAGTCACACATGGGAACATTATGCATTTTCATTCTATTTCATATTGGGTGATTAGCGTGAAATGTATCAATACACAAGCTTCATGTAACTATGAAGAAAATTCTGTAATTTTCCAAAACAATTGCAATATGTGAACCAGCCATTAAAACTTGACAAAAGTTTCATACAGCCAACACATTCAAAAGTACCCTCCACTAATGGTTGTGCCCTAATAGAGTATAAAAATCACAGTAATCCACCCAAAGGTCAGTTTGCTAGGAGAGTGTAAGCTCACCCAGTACTAAGCCCAACGGTGTGTGAAATTCAATATGGGTGGCCAGTTACTTTCCCTGTACTGCCTGTGATTTTCCAGGATGACCTGGTACCCGGGCCCTCTGGTTACTAGCTCGGTACTCTGCTCACTGGACTACCATCCTCCTCAAAACTTTATATAATTATAATATTCATATATAATAGGTAAGAAATAAAACCAATTTCTTCTAAATGATGGATGAAGAGAATGAGGCTATAGACCATGGAGGTTCCCGCACTTCTCTTCAATCACTTCAGTCAGGGACCTGTTACTTCATGTCTTGAATTGCTGATTCCCAAATGATAATGCAAGAAATTTCAATGGAAAAGTCATTCTTTCAAATTCTTTGTGGTGGTAGTGCAAGGACTATAACTAAAATTGACCTAGTTAATCATTGGTCCTAACCTTTGGAAGGAAAGGGAAGTTTAAAATAACATGGAGACACCTTATATTGTTTTGGTACTTCAAAAACGCTACAAACTTCATTCTCAAAAGACATTAGGAATAGAAAGTCCATCTCAAATAAAAATAACATCTTTTTAATGAGCTGATTTAACCCAGCCTCCCAATATTGGTATTAAAACAAGATCATATACATCTTAGTATACCAAAGAAAAGTTCATATATTGCATTATTAATCAGTCTTCAC
Source organism: Calopteryx splendens (assembly GCA_002093875.1). NCBI lineage: Eukaryota > Metazoa > Arthropoda > Insecta > Odonata > Calopterygidae > Calopteryx > Calopteryx splendens. The sequence continues at coordinate 797,032 of LYUA01000080.1, read as the reverse complement.
ACAAATCACTCATTCAGCTTGTTCTGGTTCTTTATAGTGCCTATATTCTGGTTTCAATTCCCACATATTTTTGTGAGGATTCTTAAGATTGTAGTTGCAAACTTCTTTAAGGATTTCCTTCAGGTACACCTAGAAAATAAAAAGGCACTTATTAATGATCACTACAATTTGTCTAACAATATTTTTCATTGCGATCTCACTATCTATGGCTTGCTAATATAATCCATTGGCTACCAATGGTATGAGAAAAGGGGTTGGTAATTGTCTTTGAGAGCCAAGGTATTGAGGTGCTAAAACATATGATGAAAATTCCATTCAAAAGTATTAATAGCAGTCTCTGTAAATTTGTTAAAATTACAAAATTTTCATCACATCTCATTGCATCTCCTCCCCCAAGAATGATCTTATCCATACTTGGAATTCACCCTCTAGCCATAGCAGGTATGAAGATTTTGCTAAGTCTTCGACACATTCCTGAATTCTGCCTTTCCCTATCCTAGCATTCCAGATTCCACATAATCCATTTAGATAGATTCTATTCCAATACCCTTCTATGGACCACTTCGCCTCCCTGAATCACCATTTTGGTGACTATTCCCTCACCTTTCGATTCCACTCAATAGCCTTTTTATAGTTCACACTATTGTTTAAATATCATTTGTCATTACATTTTTTTATTTTAACCAATGTAAAAGGCATTTGTCCTATTTTTGGTGACTTCATAAATGAATTAATAATCTCTTAATTCATTTCAGAATGCCCTTAACCAGTGGCATCATGTGCATGGAGGTGCTATATCCCTTTCATTTTTACGAATAAATTCCCCTACTACCATTTATCAGAAGCATACATTCACTAACACAAGGTCCATTACCATAATATTAGAAATGTATTAACTTTGAAAAAAAAGCTGTACGTCACAGGACACATGGTAGAAGTGAAGTCTTCCTCACACAAATATAGTCGGACATATGGAAAGCATACCTAGGACAATCTCTTTGTCTTTCTGTCTCTCTCACTCTCTCCCTGTTGATCTCAGAGCAAGTTGGTATCTCATCAAATATTTCAATCGCATTGATAAAAATGCATCATAGGAATAGGAAGTACAGTGGAAGCCCAATATAACGAGAACGGCATATTACGAGAATCGTTATATAACGATAACTGACCAAGGTACCGATTTTTGCCCTAAGATTTACACGTAAATAAAATCGGCAATTGCGAGAACTAAATACGAAAACCTCCGCGGAAGCTCGATATTATGAGTGACGTCCAACACCTC
>LYUA01000080.1:776132-786134 GCA_002093875.1 Calopteryx splendens | reverse complement strand
CCGTCCATTTCACCTTTTCCATCCTTCTCCACCCCCACTTCTCAAAAGCCTCCAACCTACACATTTCATCTTGCCTCAATGACCAAGTTTCCAAGCCATACGAAACTACATTCCATATCAACGTCTTATCTAGTCGCTTTACATCCTTGCCTAAGGTCCTTGTCATCAGTTCTCTCCTCATAAAAGCTTCCTTTCTTAATGTGATTCTTCTTCTTACCACATTGCCCACTTTCATCCAAATTTCTGCCTAAATAGCTAAAATGTTCTACCTGCTCAAGCTTATGCCTTCCTACTTTAATGCTTATCTTTGGTTTCCTATCTCTTGAGAACCTCAATAGTGTTGTTAAGAAACCAAATTAAGAATCAATTGTGGTTTGATTGCTTGGCTGATGAAACTGAAGCTATTTATTGCCGGTAGCTTAAGTAGTTATTGTCTGATAGTATCACATAGTAATCAGGGAGATCGTTGGCAGTTGAGGCAATTAAATTTTCCAGGAGTGGAAGAAGAGTGAGGAGAAAGCTTGTAATGCCTCAAGCCCGCACTAAACAAGAGGTCAATAGTTTCACAATTTAGCATCAAACAAGTACATGGGTGAAGTATTGTACTTTAGTTGCTCAGCACATTATGTAATAGTAAGGCTTGTGATACCATTTGAAATACAGAACTGCTAGCATTAACCATAGACCGCTTTGTTAATAGGATGTATATGTCACTGCGCCAATGGGACTATCTTTAAAGTAATGTGTTAACATTGTTTAAAGTATGTGCCTTGTTTATTTTGGGTTGGGTAAATGTGTAATGCATAGTTGTGATCATGTAAAAAAAATTGTATGAGCTGGCAATAATCATGTGATAATATCATCAAGTGGTCTCTGATTGTCATAAGTGTGTTGCACTTAGCTATTGGATTACAACTTATCCTACCTTCCCCTCCACTGATCCCTTTTCCCTATCCACCCACTCTCCTTAGATCTCACGCAATGCGTGTTACATAGCTACTAGGATACATGGAATGTTGATGGGAAAAGCAATTCTATATTGTACTTGATTGATCCATATGAAGTAGAAGTAAGCCATGCATGCAATTTGAGTTCAAAATTTAAATGATAAATATTTATTTGTTAAGGATCAAAATATTTTTTTAAAATCTGATGAAAGCAATGTTTAGCAAGATATATTACGTGGATGCACTTTAATGTGATTTGTTTGGCTAAAATGAGCAAATTAGAATCAAATTAGATCAAATTAGAGCAAATTATTTCCCTCGAGTTTTGAGTGTATACGAACTGTCATAGTGACCACAATGGTAAGTCAATAGAGATTGAATGAATTTATTTATTAGAAAAAATCAAACACCTGACATTTTATGAAGGCGTGCATAACTGATAGAAATTGTAAAATCATGTTCATACCAGATGCAAAAGGTAGAAGAGTTCCCTTGCTTGCTCTTTGCCAAAACCTAATAAACTACTAGGTAAAAAATTGTCGTCTTGTGCAGTATAACACCATAATCAATTGAACTCACTCACTTTCCGACTACCTAGGGACATCAAAATGATGATCCAAGAGGCAACATCTTTTTTCTCTTCTTTAAAATGTCTTTAATCCTCTAGTTCAGTGGTCATCCACCTATAACCTGTGTACATCTTGTCTGTGAGAGTTTTCACATTAATATCATATTGGTACTTAATTACAGTCATTGTATGCTCCAGGCACTCTATGGACATCCTCAATTTGGTGGTGCATGTTCATTCCATATTTAACCATAGACATTTAATCAATTAGTTCATCTTCTGTGACATATACTGATTTCTCAGGACGTCACATAAGATGAGGGGCACCTGTACTCAGTTATGTAAATTGGTATTTGAAGACTTAATGTGTAATGAGTGGGCTGACAGAAAGAGTTGAGGGGTACAGAAAACTAGGTGGTGTGGTTGGAGAGTAAAAAGGGGCATTGTGCAAAGGGGCCACCTTCTTCTTGTTTGGGATTGAAAAAGGGTCATGCGGGGAAATATTGTAGTTGCATTGCTTTGAATTGCTGAATAATATTAATTAAACTTCAGCTAGGGGTTTCCTAGTTGTGTATCCCACTATGTGCATTCTGAAGCAAGAATATAAATGATTAAGTTATCAAAGTGACTTAAAAGCAAATGGTTATTCTTTTCCTCATATTTTTTCTTCAAACTACTTGGGCTTTATTCTTAAACTGTTATGTTGATAGAGTTGGGTGCATGTATAGCCTTTTTTTGTTTAGAATTGGCTAACCTTCACATACTAACATTTAGGAGGAAGAAATAAAGTATTTAATTGAAACTACCCAAAGTGTGTTCTTAATTAGTAACTACTCTGCCTTTGGTGGTGGGCTTTTTATGTTTGGAGACGGCCATCATTCTTTACTGAAATTGCCCTTCTATGAATTCAATCGCTCTTATCATTTTTTTGGGATTGGTACGTGCAATCAACCTGGTGAAAGATAGCTGCCATTGGTTAATGTATAGTTTTTAATATGTAATGCTGTTGCTTAAACATTACATTAGGTGTTTAGTGTAAGTTGCAAATACTAAAATTATCAATCGTCATCATGGCATCGTATGACATAGCTCACAATTACATTTTCACATTGCTAACTAATGTTAAACTCAGAATTTTGGTAAAACTGGTAGTTAGGTGAGAAGCATTTGATGAGAATTTAAGATAACTGTTACTGGCTTAAATACAATTCTTTGATGTGCATAGAGGCATGCAGCTTTAGTGAAACATTCTCTCTTGCTCAGTCAATGTGTAGTTGACTCTCATGTTGCTGTTGTAAATGGTGTTTGCTGGTTAGAGTGCCATTGTGAGATGAGGTGAGCAGTTGAGTGCTGAAGCACTCACATGTGCTCATCTCCCTCTTGATTCTGTGACTTGACTGTCATTCCGTGACTGCTTGTAGGAAGTGTTTTGTTTGTTTGCGAGAAAACAATGAATGGTTAGTAGTTGGGAAATGAAGCAGAGTGACTGAGTGCATTCTACTTTCCGTGCACAACTACTTTCACTCAACCTAGTTCAAGAGAGCAAATTGATAATTTGAACAAATCTAAATATGAGAGTCGTCATTGTACATACCCAATGTAAAACCTCTGCTTTACTTAAGTTACGATTGTGGCGAGATTGATAAAATCCTGGAAAAATGTGTGTTACAATTTTATTTAAAATTGGAATGGTGCATATCACAGGCTTCATTGACCTTCCTCAGATGAGCATTTAGCTGTGATTTAATATCTTTAGCAGTGAATGGTTGAATATCTTAGGGTGAGCTATGAAATTTAGCATCTTTGAGAATGTGTGGGTGGTGCTAAGAATTTGAAATGCATGGACGTTTCTTCCCCTTGATGTCGTATTATACACTTTATACCATATGTGGTGCCAACAAATGAGATTTTTTTGTTAAGTGCTGTAGTTATTTGCAAAAATTACATGATTTCCCCCCATTCTCCATCCTTCCATCATTATGTTGGTGTTGTCCAGGTGATATTATGGCTAAATTTATTGCATATGCACCATCAATGTTGTGCTTTTTTTTACTGGGTGTTAGTTGCTTGATGTGCATTATTTAGGACTGCTTTTTTGTGAATCTAGGGTACCCTGAAAATATTTTCTTTTTCAAACTGTTGTGGCATCATTAGAAAAGTTGCCAGTATTCCATATTATTGCATATCTTCACAGAAAAGTATTTGGTTAGGGTTTTAAAAATCCTTCATTGAATATTTTTTCCATCTGGGATGAAATGTAAATTTGAAGTGCATGGATATCTCTTACCCTCTTTCTTCTCTAGGGTCATTCAGTGAAAGGCATTAGTGATGGTTAGATGTTCATATACTGGGATACTTGGGATTTATTTGAATGCTAATTTATAGGCCATTTTTTGAAAGAGAGAGCTACTGGGGTATTGAGGTCCATGCTCATTTTAAATTTGGTATTGGAGGGATAACCCTGACATTGAAATCCATTTCACCACTTGTGGTTCTTTCACCACTCATCTGCATCTTATTTCAGGTTTTTTCACTGTCATAGCTTGGGCTGTGATATGGAAATTAGTGTTGCTCATATGTTTGGGGATAAAATATCCCACACGTGTGAAACTGTATTTCAAAACTTCAGATCCACAGCATCTTGATGATAATTTGGAGGGTTTTTCTATGCCAACTTAACCTTTGAGATTGCAATAGGGTGTCTGTAGCTGTGGTGGCCTGTAATTTTGCAGCAAGCCCGAAGTGTGGAGATGTCCCTTAAGGAGAAGTTAGGGGCGGAGAGGAGTAAGCTGCTTCCAGCCATTCGTCGTGGCTCTCCCCTTGACATGTACCTCACCACATCTGGTGAGTGTAGCTTGTGAAAAAATGCCCTTGGGGCTCCGGAGGTTGTGTGGAAGGAAGGCTTTCAACAAGTGGCTGGGTTTTAAAAGTCACATACCTTGAAACTAATTGATGATTAAGTGAGATTTTTTAAATTACTTTGTTGGTCTTTGGTGTAGTTAGAGCAGTGGTTAAGTGTTTTTTTGATAGTTTAATCTATCATGCAATAAATATACTGTCCTTGTCTGTAAAAATCATTGCTAAATAAAGAACAAACATTTTTAGCGTGTGCATCACCAGGAAAAATAAAGGCCATTATAAGAGCAAATCCATATTTAAAACTCTTATAGGAAACTTGAGTATGTTGTTCATGTGCATTCATTCATATTTGAAATTAGTAGGGGATGCATCGATAAATCCATGCCATGGTGAGGAAATTCATTAGCAATTAAATGGATACGACATAGCAAAGGATTGATCAGTTTTTCTCAGGTTTGCACTACCAAAGCCATTTTCTTTGGGTTGCTGGAAAATGCTCAAAGAATTTGCTTGGTCATTCATTAAAAACTAATATAAAGAAAAATTACTTGATGGGAAGTGTTTCTATCTTAATTAGTTAGTTATTTATATAAGTGCTGTAGTTTAACTATTCCTTATTTAACTAACTCATTAATTTTAGTTAAAACATTAACTAAATGGTACCTATAGTTGCCTTACTGTAGTGTCTTTATTCCTTTTTAGTGCACGTTTTGAAGTTTTCTATTAATTGGTGAAAAGTATGTATGTAATATTAAAATAGTTTGAGACACTATTTATTTATCCTTTTAGCTTTACTTCGTCATAAGTTGGACAATAATGGGTCTGGACTTGTGTAATTGTTACATATGTATATTACTTTTCATTCAGATGACTTTTGATAGACAATTATGTGAAATAGAAACCTCCGAAATGTATGGTAAGAAATGGTAAATTTCTGGTCTAGCATGTGGAAAAAGCTTATCAACTTTTTTGCCATATCCTCTCTAAGTATCTGCTGTTCTCCTTTCCTCTTGTCTGCTTATAAAGGCCTTCCTGATGGCTGACCTTGTGTGAGCAAGCTAACATCTTTATCATTCTCTTGCACATTCGTGGCATTATTTTGCGTGTTTTTGCTGGCATGCTAACCTTCTATTGAGCTTCCCTTGATTACTCAAAATTCCATGTTCTGCACCACAATTTTTCTGTCCCTTGCATGGCAACTATATAGGTAGTTCGAAAAATAGAGGGGGTCATCAGTGAATCTCTGCACAGCCAGTGGAGCCACAAGTATCCACCGTTCAAGAGAGCAGACAAGGTCAACAAGTACTTCATAACATCAGGTAAAGAAGGTTTTAGATGAAATTCATTCTTGCTTTGATTTGCCTGCTTTGGGCTTGTCAACCTGAGGGAATGGGATATGAGACTAGGAGCAGGGTGGTTACGTATTTAGTAATTTGGGAAGCCAGCATGGGATAGGACAATGGAATAAATTTAAAGTCTATCTGAATTGCAATTCACTATCACTGATCAATGACATAACTTTATGCAAGCAAGCATGCCTATGTCTGAGAAAGTAATGTTCTTTATATGGGAAAAATCTTCAATTTCTTTTGGAAATTATGTGCCCATGGGATTTTATACACATGAAGATAAAATTATATAGTAAGGTACTGTTATAGATTACTTTTAAGGTCCTTCCCCCGTAATAATTATTTTTCTTGTGGCAAGTCTATGGATGGCTTTTTGTAAGTTGGATGATATTTTTTCTCATGATTTAAAACAAGTATAAAAAAACCATTTGTGGAATTGATTTTAAACTTTTTCAACAGAAAAACATGACTTTTGTTTACATCTTCGCCCTAATTTTAGTGTCCATTTAATTTATTTTCTATATGCCTTAAATACCCAGAATTATCTCCTAAAATTTTTCAATGGTTGAAATACCTTAACTTGTAATAGATGTACATATTCAATTTTACTAATGTGGAACTTTTTCTGTGAGAATTCAAGTTATAGGAAGAAAGGTGATGTGAGTTATTGGCAGAATATACATATGAAAAATGCACATTTAAAGTAGTTCAACATGCATAGAAAGTTAAGAAAAGCAAGGGAAACTTAAAATTATATTTTTGTAGCCACCTTGAAAAAATATGAATGTATATATTTTAGTATGTGCTAGCACATGAGCTTGGCTATCAAGTAATTTACTTGTTTCTTAAGTGTGGATCAATGAGCAATGTATTGCGGGAAGTGCATTATAAATGGAAAGATTCTTATAATTTTTCTTGGCTATTGAAAGCAGGGTCAAATGAAATATTTTACCAATCAGAAAGTCGAAATTGACTTACTTGTATATGGTCCTTTACTATTCAAAGTTGAAGCAGCACAATAAAATATTATTATTCCTGTAAATTGGTGAATTGAGTTCATAGCTGAGTATTTCATTTGAAATTTTTACTAACGATTCATATATCATTCATTTTCTTGTAAAGATTTCTTTTGCAGTTTTAAATTTCATTAGCAGTGAAAATACTTAAACTTTGGCCATGTTAATGATGAGTAAGAATGTTTTAAAATCCCTTATTCTAAGAAAAGACACTCCTGGTTAAAAGAAATATTTATAGGCTTGAGGAAATTTTCTCATCAAATCAAGTTTCAAACAAATCTTACTGTTTGTGGAAACTTAAGTAAAAACATAATTGAAGATTGAAATAATTAAGCATGCTTGGGTAGATTAATTCTCTCAGCTACCATCAATAATTTTGCATTGTAAAGGAAAACTTCACACTGATGTGTCTCTCCCACCAATGAGTTTACTTTGTTCATCCCTCCAGCCAAAATAATTACAGGTTAACTAATGCTGTACTGGTTTCCCTAAGTTCTTTCTGCTCTGATTCATTAGCAATACAAATTGATTTTACATTAATGCCTCACCTGATATGCCAATCTAAAGAGTGGAATTGCAAACTTTAATGTTTCCTACCATCAAGGATTATGGGTCCTGTGAAGGGCTTTACTAATCAGAGCACAGTCGAGGCAACTGTGAAATGAGGGTTAAATAGGCAAGTTGTTGGGTTTAGACTTACACATTTCATTCCAAAATCATCGGAGAGCAAATATTGTAGCAAATCCATGGCTTTTATGTGAATACAATTTTGATTAGATGCTGTGTAAATGATCAATATCGTGTCAAAATTACATTAATTAACTCTAAAAGATGATATGAATTATTGCGGTTTTTGCTCTATCCTTTGTTTTAAACAGATTTTTTGATTAAAGAGTCCTCTCCAGGATAGTTTTTATTGAATGATATGAGTTTATTTCTTAATGACATGGGACTAAAGAATTGTAAGTAAATGTCCAGTCTGTTCAGTTGTCAATTGCAAAAGTCAGTTATCTGGAGATCCCTTGAAGAAAGATGTGAATACCTTACCTTTATTTTAATTATGATGAATCATAAATATGAATTGAATTAATTCAAATGCAATAAAGTATGTATTCATAATGGTTTTAAAGCCAAGTAAAATGTTCATGTTGATATATTGACTTCAAATCCATTTATTACCATTAGTTTAAAAGATATCAGCTTAGGATATTCTGGGTGCTTTAATTCTAGAGCCAAACTTGAACTTTAGAACTGGCTAGATTAAGCAGGGACTTTACATGTGATAGATACATACTGTATTCCATTTATTAGTTAGCCTTGTATGTCAACTTAATTTATTTTACTGGCACTCTATTTATTCTAGATATCACAGCTTCGTTCTCTAAAGAATGATTTCATGTTGAATATTGATCTTAAATGTTAGTGATATGATATGTAGTTAGACAATTTACAGTGATTCAAAGTAGTATGCATTTTAGAAATTACAAATCAAATACTTTGCATAATTATTATTCTTTGGTTACTTACTCTTTCCCCAAATTCATCCGTTAAGGTTTTCTAAATTCACAATTTTGATATGCAAGGACTTAGTGCAAATAAATGATTGCTTTGATGATATTATTGAAAATAAATACTTTCATTATAATTATTTTATAATCAGAGCTTCATTATGATTCTCATTCTCCAATGTGTCCTGTTTATAATATAATGCTATGGCAAGGGTTGCCTTTATATAGCATTATAAAAAATGGCTCATAATTTAAATCAATAATGAATTGATATATGTATTAAGTTCTGCAAATGCTTAGGCTCAACTCATTTAATGGTTATACAAAGTAATAAAACTTTTGCTAAAGCGATTTGATGTGTTTCCTTTACATACATTAGTCTCTTTGTATCTACCATTTATAAGTTCCATAACCTATTGCAGTTTGTTACAGTTGTAGCAGATTTTTTTATTTAAGTACTTGCTGATTGGCATAAATTGGATTGTTAAATCATGTGCATTGTCTCTATCAACATTGATCTTTATGTAATAACATAGGTGTTCATCGTATGTATATTATTAAATGAATGTTGTCCTCTTTTACTTGCTGAGCTAGTGCTTGTTCATAAAGTTAGCTGTGCTAGTAGTAAATCTTGGGTGCCTAACTGAAACAATGGAAACTGAATTGATGGATATGGGAGTTCTGTTTGTTTGTGTGTGTGAATAATATTTAGCAATTAATTAGCCTCTTTAAGTTTCTCATACCTGTTTCTTCTAAAAAAACCATTTGATTAGGTAAGAATTTTTAAAATCTTTTTTGACGTTGTAGAGAAACCATTTATTTTGGCATTTTTATCTCAAATTATGGTTAGTTTAGAAAAGTTTTACTTTAATTTTGCACTAATAGTTAATATTGATTTTGCACCAATACCAGATGCGACCATCATGTGTATATTACTTGAGAAATTTCTCAAATTTATGTCGGAAAAATGTTCTTGTAATCCAGTCAATGTATTCATAGCCTACATATTCCTATGGAATTGTGAAAGATTAACTTTATGTTTGGGTTTAGCTGTTGGGGTAAGCTAGTGTTTGCATGAATTCTTGTGCCAGTTTTATCTCTCCATTGCCTAATAAGTATGTAGTTCAAACATGACTTTTGATTCTTAACTCATAGAGGTAGTGCAGGCCATAGGTTTAAAATATTTGGCAACTCCTGATGTATTTGTGACTTAAATTTTTTTAAATAATGATTTATGTTAAGGTACTATAATTACCTTGACCTTGTGGAATTTCTTCATTATGTAGATGTGGGAAAAGAAATATGTACACTGATATAAAGTTTTATTCATGACTTAAGTTTCATTACAGGGTAACATCCTCACCTGAAGATGATGATGTCCTGAAGACCCAGTAATGAAACCTAAGTCTCTAATAAAACTTTACTTAACGTGGAATTGCAGTGGAATTCTTTTCTCAGGCCGGGGGTAAGACAGCGTTGTCTGTTATCACTGGTGCTTTTCAATGTATGTGTGGAGGAAATGGTAAGGGAGGTATGGGAACAACTAGATGTAGGAGTAAAGGTAGGTGGGGAACTTAATAAATCAGTCAGGCTTGCGGAGGATCAAGCTTTAGTTAGTGATTCAGCCAAGGGTATGCAGTCATTGCTTATTTCACTAGAGAGCCAGTGTGATAGGTATAAAATAAATGAGAAGAAAACGAAGGTAATGAGGTTCTCGTGATATAGGAAACCAAAGAGAAGCATTAAAGTGGGAGG
>LYUA01000080.1:720694-733347 GCA_002093875.1 Calopteryx splendens | reverse complement strand
AGGAGAGAAGGCTATTGGGAGAAATTCAAAGAAGGCAGGAAAAGTGGATGCAGGTCGTATTGAGAGTAATGATGGATTGAAGAACGTGATAGAGTGTAGAATATTGGGTTTAAAGTGAGGTATACAATGAGGAAAATATTTAAGCATGTTAGATGGAATGAAGCGAGGCATAAAGTATGTGGAAATGAAGAAAAGGTTATTTTAGTGGCGTGTCCATCAGGACCTACCTTAACCGATAAATTACTAATAAGAATAATAATAACTTTGGTCACAGGAAGAAAAGATTGTCGGTACATCAGAGGGAGGTCTTTAGCTAAGAGCAGAAGAATTACTAGTGTCTACACTTAAAAAGAAAAGAATCTGAGAAGGGTCAGACCTCGAAGAAAAAAAATCTTCATTGTCGAGAAATGAAATCAGCGCGAAATGTTTCACACCATGAATCAGAAGACTTTAATATCCCCTGCCCATCGTTAATTTATAAGAAACTACCGCAGTGAAGAGGGCATTCTCGAAATATAGGGGAAATGTTATATATGCGGAGTTATACTTTATAAAGGATCAGATTATAATTTAACACAAGTTATAATCCATCATTTAAACAGTGCATATTCTTTATTATTTTTTTAATTGCTGGAATAATTATGAATGACCTGGAAGTGTTCCCGAATGTATTTGCACCTCATTTAATTTCGCGCTAATATTTGNNNNAAGTGTTCCCGAATGTATTTGCACCTCATTTAATTTCGCGCTAATATTTGGCCGTTGCTTGGTTTTGTAATTAGAATTTTTCTCAGAAACCGACATTTATTCAGATGAACATTTCTTGACACACCGCGTCTATTGAAGGAACGTCCCCGAAATTTAATAATGGTATATTTTTACTTAATTTGATGTAGTTTAATACTTTCATGAAAATGGCATTGCGTAGCTAGAAGAGATATTGTGAGAGACATTTCATTCTTTACTGTATACATGTTATAGTAAGCTTTTCCGATTGTCTTAGATGATCTTCGATTAAAAAAATGGCCGTTGGCCATGGCGATGGTCTTAATTTTAGTCGGGGATGGTCTTAATTTCAATTGGCAATGATCGTTTTAACCTCGGGGCAAAGGTGGCTAGTCTCTATTCTACCATTAAACAACCGTCTTTTCTATTAGTTTTTCCCAAGACAAGACGAGAGAAATAATATTATCATTTATTTGCTTTTAATAATGAGCCTGCGAATTCTTTGATCATGGAACAGAATTCGATGGAAATACGAGGACGCAGAAGGATTGACGGAGGAGTCTAAGACGAAAGGAAGGGACCTCAACCTCGGTGCTCGGAATAAATGGACGAACATGGGATCCTATTGAGTACTAGAATTAAGCAGAACTTTGAATGGGAGACTAAAAAGAAATATTTTCATGCTGAAGGGAACATCGCTAAAAGACACTCTCCAAGCTCTTGAGGAGATGAACGGTGGATTCAGAAGATATAACGGAGGGTCATAGGTTTCCCTAGAGATTTGATGATTCTAAGCTGGCATTTGAGTATGGCCGCGTATGAAGCATACTGCGCAATGTCTCTCTCGCGTTGCAGTCTCTTTGTTTGCAAAGCCTCTTGATTTAACGCGAGAGAAGACTTGAACCGCATAATTGACCATACACAGGCGAACCTCAATGCCACCGTGGTAGCTATCGAAAGGGGTCGAGAGAAACGTGAAACTCGCTTTTCCTTGAAATTCTCACTATCCACCTGCCTCATAATTTCTGAACGAAAACAGTTGCCTTTTCAAAATCCTCTCTAATTAAGACAGCATTGTGTTTATTATTTAATAAAAAACGATAATTTTAAAACCAACTGCTGCAGAATTGGATTGTAGATATATGACCAAAGGGAATGATGCCACTTAGGTGAGTTGTCAATGGCCATCAATGGTGAAATAGGGAGAATAAAAGGCTTTTTGTAAGAAAAATAGAAGAAGAACGTTAGGGATCAAAAAAAGGGACCCACTCACTGACAGCAACGTGGGCGATGGGCTTCCTAGGACTCCAAGGAACTCGTAGTTGTTTTTTTTACATTTGAAGTCGGTGATCCTTCTCTTAGGCATCCAGTTATTCATTTTTCTATTATCGAGGGTTACTTTATTTCACTGTTGGTTGAACGCCATTAGGGATGAGTGTATAAACTTTCTTTGACTGACCCCAAAGATGCGTTGGTTTGAAAAATTATCACATTAACTGGAATGACTGGAACGGGGAATGAGTGGAATACAAAGAGAGCACGTAGATGTGAAATAACCTGTAGTCACTACTGCAATTAACATCTACATAGTACACTGCAAGTCACCGCGAGGGCGTGTGGCAGTGGGAGTTAGATCACCAGCCATTAGTGTTTCTGATTACAATTGGCAATCCACATAATTTCACTTTCGAAAATTTCGAATTCGTAATGCAGTGGTCTAGAATTATGCGGAAGAGAAAGGTTTCCATATTTATCACTCGCAGATGAAGTCATGAAGAGGAAGTTAAAACTTAAGATTACCTATCGTAAGTTTTTTGTTTTGAACACCTTGAAGTGGGTAAAATTATAATATAAGGCTCAGCTGTTATTAGTGATGGTAATTTACCGGTTAGGGTAGGCTTATGATGGACTCACGACCTCAACCTTACAAAAATCCTTTCTTCTTTTCCCCAAATTTTCTTCTCCCCTTCATCCAACATGTCCAATATTTTCCCCCCTCTACCTCCCTTACTCCACATTCTCCATTCCATCACTGTCGTCAACAATCCATCGCTACTCATAATGCCCTGAATCCACTTTTCTTGTCTTTGGATTTCTCTCAATAGTTTTCTCTCTTCCCCTACCATACTCGAAACTTCATTTCACTTTTCCGTCCATTTCATTTTTTCCAACCTTCTCCTCTACCGAAATTTCAAAAGCCTTCAACCTATTCCTGTCATCTTGCCTCAAAGACTGTTTCTGAGCCATACAAAACCACACTCTAGCACAACGTATTCATCATTATTTTCTTTACACCTTTACCTAATGTCCTTGTCATCAATCCTGTCCTCTTTGCAAAGGATTGCTAACCTAATTCGAATCTTCTTCTAATATCCTTACAACTTTCCCCACCTTCGTTTAAAACTCTGCCTAAATAGCTGAAATGTTCTACCTGCTCAAGCCCTCCCAAATTAATATGCATCTTATGATATTAATGTTTCATAAACCTAATTATATTTGTTTTCTTCTCATTTATTTTCATTCTATACGTATCTCACTGACACTGTAGTGAGCTCAGCAATCACTGCAACACCTTGGCTGAATGGCTAATAATGCTTGATCATCCGAAAACCTGAGTTAATCAGTTGCCTATTAGATTTCACTCCTACCACTAGTCCGTTCACCCCACCGTTACAATCCCTCCACGCATACGTTGAAAAGTACGAGTGATAACGGACGACTCTGCCTTACCCTGGCCTACTGCCTACTCTATTTCTCGATCGCTAACCTCACCTGTTCAGTCTGAGACGTACAGGTTTCGGATGTCTCCTATCCCTCTTTATTATGGAAAATCCTTTCTATATGTGAACTTATTACTGTTATGTCGTCATGTGTATCTCTACCTTTCCTAAACCCAAACTGATCCTCTCTTAAGTAATAGTTTTGCCTTCTTCTCCATCCTCTTAGGTATTATTGATCCTGAGTACTACCATTGTTGTGTGCGAAATCAAACTATTAGTTCTATAGTCCTCACACACTGCTGTTTTCTCCTTTTTTGAGATGGGGACTATTACTGATCCAAAAAAAGTCTTCTAGCCGCTTTCCACCGTCATAAAAACTCTGTCTTCCATATTTTCCTAAACTCTTTTGAAATTCTGCAGGCATATTATATACCCCCACAGCCATGCTTGATGTTATTTACTTCAATGCCTCTTCTATTTCGTAACCTAGTATTGCCGGGCCTAAGCTATCCTCTTCGACATAATTTTCTCTTTCTATATGCAAGCTCACCGGTCTAAAGTTTTTATCCTAGAGTTATTCTAGGTATCTTCCTATCTTGTTTGACTATCTTTTGCTTCGATCAATACTTTTCCTGTCGTATCAACAGATTGTGTGCATAGCTTTTCCTTTCTGACTTCCTGACAGTCCTTTCACCTGTAAAGTGCACCCATTTCATTCTGTCTCCGTTCACTCTCCATGCTCTCACACAGCTCTATCCACCACATTTATTTTGCCTCATTTGCTTATTGCTTTAATATATTGTTTAACTTTTTGCATGTCCTTCTTCCTAATTCTGTGTTCATTTTATTACATTTCCTCCTCTCTTCTATCTTCCTAATCATCTCTTCTGTAATACAATTGTATTACAGAAGCAGACAAGAAAGCCTTAAGGCTTTCTTGTCTTCCTCTTTTTCTATCTACCATTCCTATTTTTTTAGCCTGTAGATTCCGTTATCCCTTCTTTGAGCTTTCCCTACCTTTCCTCTCTCCCTACCCGTCCCTATGCTCTCACCCGGTCCTCTCGGCTGCTTTCTGGTACTCCTTTCTTTTCGTCCCGGTAAAATGCTTCTACGTTCCATTTTCTCCTCCGACTTCCCTTTCCTATCTTCATGAATTTTACATTCCAGCTTATCAGCATGGAGATGTCATGAAATATTTCTCTATGAATACGCCTTACTGATGGAAAAGTGGAATGGAAAACTGTCTTGCCTCCATTAGGAAATCATTAATTCATAATTTCACTAGAAAAGTAGAAATTATGACTATCTTCCGATTAATTTCTAGGTTGATTTTGGTGATAATCGTGGGCTTTTAAAAACAATCTCGATTTGCTGTGGCGTTTGCGGAATCGATTCCAAGGTTCTTAGGTGACCGTTCTCAACTCTTATGAGGCATCAACAACAGCTACTCCAAGATCACAAAGTACAATCCACCAATCAAAAATATTATTTTATGTTGAATAATATGTTAAATTATTTCTAACTATTTGCATTTTACTTGATTAATAGTAATAATTGTTTCTTTGCATTCATTCTCTCTTGATGTTCATTTGTAAATGGAAATGAAATCCTGTTATTTGAACTTAAGAGATAATGAATATTCTGGTTGTTTTCAAATATTCTTTTCGACGTGTATTGCATCATTAGCAGAATTGAATAGTCATTCTTCCAGTCATGGCGCCTTTTGTTTTTTTTTCATTGGAGAGACCAATCGGTACTTTCGAACCCGGGGTTATGACCGCTCTGCTCGTTTCGTGTTCACAGGATTGATTGCAAAACTCTCCATTTACTTCTGTGGAAGCGTTCATTTTTCACCTTAGCACTTTGACACGTGATTTTCTAATTTTTTTTGGCGAGCGTTTTATTTTAGCGGTTGTTTACTTTTCAGTTTTTGTAGTGGGTGGAGCACCGGAATTCTAACCGGAGGGCCCCGGGATCGATCCTCGGTGATGCATCTGGGCACGCTCAGCTTCACCCGAGCTGTGCGCTTTTTCGGGTACCAGACCTTTTTGGGAAACCGTAGGTGGTACAGGGAATAAAAAACTGGGCCCCCAGCTTATTAACCTCTATATGTGTGAATTTTACGTGCAGCATTGCAGCACACACCTGACTTAGTGTCCGATGAGCTCTATCCTCACCTATCAAACCAACCTTAAGGGATGATTACTGTGATTAGCGATATCAAATTTATAATCTAATCACTTTGTCAAATTCATACCTGATTCTTGGTAATTTTATATTGAAAAATTAAAAAGCAAGTTAGACAAAAATTGGAATGGATGAGCCAAATATTTATGAGACGTTTCGTGAAAAGCTTTCCTGTAGTCTGAGAGGAGTTTTTAGCTGGGCGGGAGATGGGAAAATTATCCGGTTTTTCAAGGCGGAACTGGGAAATCAAAAGGCCGGAGCTGAATTTGAATGCAAATACCAAGCCCTAATTATTAATGAAAATAAGCCTTCACACGTCTAAGGGGAACACCATTCCATTCTGTTGCTTACTTCGCCATATTGCCTGTAGCCGATGAGTTTCTGTTAGTAAATTTCAGTTTGTCTGTCCTCTCTCTCTTTCCGACGGATGAGTTTGAGGTTATATCGCACAATCCAACCAATTCAATTATATACAGTGAAAAACGCCTAATAAATGCGGGATGCGGGAATCGGAACGTGCTATTTGGATTCCCAGGCCGGCGCGTTAGCCATCTGGCTAACACGGTCGACGTCGTCCAGGATCGTTTTGACCTTTGCTGAAATTTATGAAACAGTTACTTTTTGCAACTTTGAAGTAAATGAGATAACGAAATAAACTGTAAACTTTCCGTCGAAACGCGCGAAACTTATAAAATACCCCCAACTAGCGGCGGGCACAGCGAAGTTCTTGCAGCATACCCTACTTTTGAATTATCGGAGATTAAGCAGCAGACTACGTCATTTAGGCAAGTATTAATAGTCTTCTCCCAGCTCTGGGAGCCGCTAAGGGGTCTCCCACGTCAAAATTTCCCAAGTGATTTTTGACACGGGAGACTCCTCAGTAACTACTAGGACTGAGATAGCGCATGGGAAATTTTGACGTAGGGGATTTCTAAGGGGGTCTCAGAGCTGGGAGATAACGACTAATGGGCCGTAGTCACCATTTCTCCTTCTCCGTTACAATTTTCCTGATATACACATCGCCATTTGGCCATCTGTTAAATGCTCTTGGTATTCAGACGTGATTTCATTGCTGCTAATTTAAAAATTGGTAAATAAGGCTTGAATTAAGAAAAAATTAAGAGATGCACCGATACTTATGGAAGAGGAACTGTCTGCCAACTTTGAATGAGTAGGGTGTTACATGAAGGTTTTAAAGGTTGATGATATAATGCAATATAGAAATCGCGCGTAAATAACTAATAATAGGTAGAGAAAACAACATTGAGTTGGCATGAGAATAGAACAGCAAGAGTCACACGGGTGTACAAATTTTATCAAAGAGAAAACTTGTTCATCTGCGGTGGAAGATTTTATGAATTTGCAGTAAGGAGTACATACAAGAAAAAAATATACCCTCCAGAAGAAAAGTCATCCATATACATCTACATACTATCCTGAAAGCCGCGGCTAGATGTGTGGCATGGGGAGTTAGGTCCCTAGCCACCAATAACATTGATTATTATTTTTATCAGCATTCCGCATCGTTTCACATTCGTTGTGTCCAAGATGTCGTGCGTGTTTCCTACTGTTGTGGCCACGAGTTCTGCGAGGGAAAAAAACCTAATGTATAGATCTGTCCGGCAGCCAATCTCTCTCAAAGTCCCATCGTGGTCTCATCTACCAATGCAACGCGAAGGTATGATTATTCCATCTGTTTCAATATTAAGCTCGAATGACTTATATCTTTCTAACATTTTAAGTCGTTCATGCAATCTACGTACCTCCAGTGCTTCCCACTTAAGGGTGTCCAATAATAATTTGACGCTCTCTGTTAATAGCGATTCTTCACGAAGCGGCGGCAAGCTGCTGCATTTTGCTTAATTCCAAGATAAGCCACTTCCGCGCAGGGTTTATCAAATGTTTGAAGCGTACCAAAGATGGGGTCCCACTGTCACGTGTTATGTATGGAGGGAGTGAACCACCATAAAGGAAGATCTATGAAAATAAGAGCAGGAAATAAGACAGGTGAAAGCACTAGGAAGGAGAAGAGACTAATTTATTGGTCGAAATCTAAGCTGTAATAGCTCTCAGTAGACATTGATTAAAGGAATATTAAAGGAAGACTGAGAGTGGAAAGATTATAGAGGAAGACCAAAAATGGAACCGTCAGTCGGGTAATAGGAGAGATGAACGCAATGAGAAACAAAAAAAATATGACGGGTAAGCTGATAGTAAAACAGAGAGCAGGGCTGCAGGAAATAATTATCCGCATAATAATTTCTGATGATAATAGATGAAATGACCCTATTTTGCTCTTCAAACTCATTTCCCCACTCGCCTCCGATTTCCATCCAATACGGGTCTGTTTTAACGCAGTCCTGTACTATAAACTCTCCAGTATGCTAATCCATTCAGGCTTTGATTGTTCTTTACTTTCACGCCTGCATTTTCTCTCTCTCGCGTATCTCACCCGGTGTCTTAACGTGCGCGATTATTTCCGTTTAACTTTCCTCAGCTGACCTCATCACGCGTACCTGCCGCGTCTCCTAATGAGCCCGATAAGATTATCCGTTCTCTCCACGGTTTTCATCGGTCTTCTTCCTTATCCCGACTCTTCGTTGGACGTCTTCCGTGATCACGTGCTCCGTCCATCAGATCTCCACCCATCTCCTGTACCACCACTTTCCATTGCCTCCCCTAGTCTTCTCCCCTCCTCCCCTCCTCCCCCGTGGATTTTCTCCCACTCCCCGTTTAATTGAACCCCAAGTTTGTTCAAGGCTACCTCTCGCGTGTGCTCTGGGTTCGTCCGTGGGGTGGTGGGGAGAGAGAGGAGGCTCTCTTTCTCTCTTCAAGTCGGGAGACGAGGAGAGCAGGCGCCTTTATTTCGGGGATTCGAAGGCGAGAGGGAGCACCTGACCGAGATCGCCTTTGCCGCGTTCCCCCTCGGTGGAGGGAGTGGTGGGGAACAGTCATTGCCCTCTTCCGGAGCAATCCGCTCGACCAGTTTACCTGTTGCGTGGGAGCGGAAGGAGGGGGGGAGGGAGGGTTGGGAGTGAGGGGGGATGGGAGGCTCACGGTTGAGGAAGGGTGGGCGTCCGTCCCCGTTACTTCATAACGGGCTCGTCAGAGTTCAAGCGTCTCATTGTTGCGGAACAATGAAGAGTTGATGGTCTCGGCGGGAGGGGTGGAGGCTGTGTGGACGGGAGGAGGGGAGATAGCGCCGGTAGCTATCTCCCTTCTGCCGGTTACGGTGCCCCCCTCCCCTTGGGCACTACCCCTTGTGCCGTGGGTGAAGGTGTTGGGTGGCGGCAGTATCCCGTGAAGGATTATTATTGTTATTATTTTTTTTTGAGTTCACTTTTGGAGATCTTTAACTGGTCCCGAGAGCGTCCGCCCACCCCCCCGCCCCTCTTCCCATTTCACCCCACCCTACCATGCGGCCTTTATGCTTGCTCACGACTAGCGAGGTCTCTCGGGGATGGGGCGTCCGTGAAAACGAAGGTGCTGTTTTTTTTAACATCCGGATGCATCCCTTTCCACCCTTTGCAAGGGGTGCCGCGGACGTAGTATGTGCATGGACTGCCCCTATGAAAATGGACCACGAGCGGGGTGTGGGAAGTTAAAATGCATTCTGAGAGATAGTAATATGTCCACCCGGTTATCATTCGCATTTCGCGCTCGTTTCCTCTCCTGCGTGTGTCGTGTGCGGTTTTTTTAGTTTCGGTCTCATTAGCATAACTAAGCATCTCGCCGAAAAAATACCCGGATGGATACCCCTATATATATTTATGAGTGAGAATTTTTTTTTGGGATGTGGAAGCTCAAAGGTCTTGCAGGCCACCTGTTGGGCTGACCTTCTATGATCGTGGATTTGACGATCGTACGGAACCCGTTAGGACCTTTTGGTGAACGGAAGGCCGCAGTTGCGACCATGGTGATTGTTTAGAGGAGCAGGAAGTTCGGCACAGCTAAGGGAATGAGTATAAAATAACGGACGCGGAATGATTTAATATTAAAAAAAATAATTATTCACATTTTTGGGACAGGTCTAAAGAATGGAAAGTATTTTCCTAAACAATCTCTCTCCTGGTGCTCTGAACTTCCACAGCATTCACTCGTTTCACCCGCACCAGTACTAAGAATCGCTATATCAATCATCTCGGTATAAAATCTAGTATTACCGTTAGGTATTTATACCAAACTGAGAGAAACTGGGTAGTTTTGTTTTTCTGGCAATTACGGAATGATAAATTTATTCACGATAAGCCTTTGTACCAGGAATGTGGCATATCCTGAAATATCAAAGAAGAGTAAATGATACCTAACTAAAACTTGAGGTAGCTAAATTTTGTATATTTAACTCAGACTGATTCCTTTATCACAAATATTATTTTAATTAAACATTTAATTCAAATTAAATTTTGTTGCGAAATTTAAATGATATTAGCCTCAAAGTGAATGTATTTGGCTTTTTTAAAGAGTACTTTACGAAACTTTCTGATGGAAAAAATTATAATATGCATGCAAATGTACTTTAATTTCATTCAACTTAATTGTAAGCTTAATTGTCTCCTTGGGACATTAAGCTATGAATTCGCATGGAGTGGAGATTAGAGTAGAGAGTATTGGCATCTAACTGTGAATTACAATGAGAGTTTATATTTGACAGGGTATAAAGGATTGATCACAAAAAAATAATGATAATTTAGGAGGAAATTATTGGGTGCAATGGAATAATGAATAGGAGTAAGAGAAAGATTAACAGTGTCCGCGTAAAATCTAGGCATAATTATTTCCAGAAGAAAATAACCACGTACGCAAGCATTTTAATTGCAATATCTGATAGACGCGTAAATACTGCACGCGCATTATACTGTATAAAACACGCGTATTATACTGTTCTTCCACCTTTCACCTTAATTTCCTGTCATAGATGGCTCGGCCTTCCTATGAAAGGGCGAGCCCATAGTTTCTACGTCACATCTCACTTCCGTCCAATAGCCTCGGAGCTATCCTACCGTACCAAGTCAACGGCGTTGGGCGATCCTTTCCCGCTCTCATATAACGTCGGAACTACTACTACTTATACAAGTTTAATGGCCCCATTCACCTTTTTTCCCTATCTTTTCAGAGCGGGTTTTCAAAAGCAATTATGATGCATATGCTTGAAATGAATGAAAATGTTTCGGATCAATAAAGCTGTGCAGAGATATCAAGTAAATGAAAACAAAAGTTGTTGAATAATATAATCATATAATAAAATGTGATTACATAAAAACATTTGTTAATGACCACATCCTCCCATAGTGGTTCAGAAAAATGCCTATAAGGGATTCCCTGTTTATTTCAAATTATCTTTTTCTTCAAGCCTACTTGCTCAAATCATAGCATGAAGGTGCCTCCTCAGGCCTATTATAATATGCATCGGTATTTTAAATTTATTTTCTTTTGAAGTACTTCGGTATTTCAAAATACCGAGTTATCAGGCCGAGTGGGCGTCCGAAAGCCAGAGAAAACGGCCCCTCTCAGTGTCACTCTAAGACTTCTACAACATGAACACGATGATAAATGTCAAGTAGCGAAACAAAATGCTATACTTCAGTGGCAAAAGTGCAATTAATTATTCATAATGCTTGTCAAGACTTTTTATGATTCGTTGAAACACACGACTCCTAATTTTATAGCAGCAGGAATAAAAGCTGCCTTTGCCTAAAAACGTAACGCACAGAGTGGAAAAAAGATGAAATTATGTGTTCCAAAATTGTGTATTCATCCAAGGATTGGTTTGTAGCAGCTCTAAAAGCTGTTCTGTTAACTGTATACTCCCTTCTCTTTTTCCCAGTGTCTTGAGCCAACTTCTTCTATAACCTGCATCTTATAATTCCTTTGACTTCTGGAGTACTTCTTTCCGTTTTTGATTTCCTCAATTCTGGCTCTACATCTATATCTGTACCTGCTGATCACCGCGAGGGTGTGTGTGTGTTAGGTTACCAGCCATTGGGCACATACACCAGCCATGAGTATTATTGGAAATCCGTATCTTTGCACTTTCGCGAAGTTCAAAAGACCGTAAGTGCTTCCTACGCTTGTGGGTTCGAGTTGTGCGAGGGAAAGGATTCCTATCATCTATCTGCTCTGCCGTCAATCACTCATCACTTCCCATAATGGTTTCGTTTACCAATGTGTTGAGATGGTAATATTATTCTATCTTGCGTGTCAACTCGAATGTTTTTTTTATCTATCTAATAGTTTAAAGTCGTGCATGCAGCATTCGTGCTTAATAAGGCTATCCGATAATAATGTGACGCTGTTGGTTCATAAAGATCCCTCAAGAAACGGACAGCTTTCCTGTTCAATTCCGATATTAAGTCCTTTTGCTCAGGGTCCAAAATGCTCGAAGCGTATTCAATTTGAGGTCCAACCAGTGGGAAATAACTCCTCTCTTTATATTTTTCATTTGAATACTTTCCCAATATGCGTTCGATAAACCCGTTTCCTCAATGCAGCAGATGGTCCTAATGTGCTTATCCCATATTAGGTCTGATTTTAAGAGTGACTCTTAGGTACTTTCCTCGGTCCGCTATTCTTATGTTCACCCTTGCGAGGGTGTAGTTTGTAGGGAGGCCGTATGGATTTTTTTGGTTTTGGTGTGGGTGCAGTCATGTTCTCCAGTATACTATTTCCCTCAGTGTGAGCTCGATTGATTGATTCCTTCCTTCTTTTATTTTCCTTTGTTTCGTGTACTTATTGCTTTATAACTCGGTATATTGATTTTAATTTTATTATTCATCTATAGTACCACATTTACATCGCTTTTAATAGCCATTTCTCTGCTTTTACTATCGTCCACGTCTCACTGCTTCAGAAAATTAAACTCCATAAAAAACCTTTTATGAAGTGCTTACTTATATGCATGCTAATTCCAATCACCGTTATTAGCAGTTTATTCTTATAGACAGTCTTCTATAGGGATTCTATGAAGTTCTGATAGAGTCCTATTCTACCAGAATATCTGGTGGATTCGTCGCTGGTTATCTT
>LYUA01000080.1:521494-535484 GCA_002093875.1 Calopteryx splendens | reverse complement strand
TCCTAGAAGTAGTAGCTTCGCTTGCACTTCCTTCCTCCGTGATCAAAACCCTCACCCCGAGTCAACCTCGGAACTGCACACGTCTTCCCATTCGCTCCAAATCGTCACGAATTATCTCCCAATGTTGGTCTTTTGCGTCATACGTGTTCGTGTCTTTCTGCAATCGTTATAAAACTAGGTGGGGTCTTATGAAATCGAGCGTCCGAAATCAGGAGGGAATCTCTTTTTGGAGATGTATCTCTCCTTGGAATATTTTCCATTGGGAATTTCAATGCCCTCATTGAAGGTTGTCATGGTTTCATTTTAATCTAGTTTTGCATCCATAAAATCCTGAATAATGAACCGCGGATGCATTATACGGTGCAAATATCATGGGTTTAAAATTCATTTCCATAAATTAAATACTAATATTCTCTACCGTATCAACAACAATTGGGGCTAAGATCAATTGATGACTGGGCCTTCATGAATCGATACGATCATAAATAGTATAGGTATGCAATTTAAAAGAACCCAATCGTTATTTTATGCTGCCGGTTGCATTTATATCGATTTTAAGGAAGTTTTTCGGCGTTTTTTCACTAATAAACATATTAATATGATTACTAGGGAAAGGCCTTTAAAAGATTTTTATGAAAATTCATCTTTTTTAAATACTATTCTGGGCACAAAGTTTACTTTTCTTTAAAATAACTAATAGCTTTATAGTTGAGAAACTCCCAGGAGTCTCTCTACTAGGATACATTTATTTTACCATCTCTTATTCGTTTCCACTAATTTTTTCCGCATTTCCCTGATTATGTTTTGTGTTATCACTTAAATAAAAGAGTTTTTTCTTCTTTATTTATATAATTACATTTTCCAAAGATAGCATATTTGGAGCTAGAAACTCTCAAATGCGCATGTTACTAATTGTTCAACCTTTTAAAAATCTAATTTATATACAAATCCCAGTTTTTTCATGCTCCAATGTGATTTTACACCTTTCCCGCAATTTATACCAATTTTTATGACATAAAATATTTACGTGAAATGGTAGCTAAATGTATTTCAATGTCTCCATTTCCCAGTACCCACTGTTTGCAAATGTTTTCAAGGCACCTACATATCTTATTAACCTTACCAAAGAAAGGATGTGTTTTCGATGAATAGCACCCAACACCTACATTTATAGATTTTTAAATTTTCCATTCGAAATTAGCTGAAACTAATGCACTATTCAAGGTTAATTTATTTTTAAAACAACTCCAAATATTTATGATAGTTAGGAGATACAGGAAATAAATTTTGTATTCCCTCTTTATATTTAGTGACTATGGGGCGTGGTTGTCCAGTGGTTAGAACGCTGGGCTGCTGACCGGGGGTTCCGGGTTCGATTTCCAGTGACGACCGATCAGGGTACCCTCAGCTTCACCCAATTTCACACGCCGTTGGGCTTAATACTGAGTGAGCTCTACCCTCACCTATTAAATCGACCTTCGGGTTGTTTACTGTGATTTTGAAATTAAAATACCTACATTTTATTTACTGTATTATGAGTTGGAAACATTGATTAACCTGCAATGCAATATATGAGAGGGTATAAAATATTTGGAATTGTAGCCAATTTTGTTACCCTGAGTGTATTTAAGTCCTTTAATTTACTTCGAATTTTTTAAAAATTCAATCAGTGCATGGAAAAAAATAATTTAGTTCCATTATTGTCGAATTGGGTTTGACCTTACCGAGGATACGCTAATCCTGCTGGATCTAAATATGAATAGTGTAGATAAATGTGCGTCAGGCATAGATGTACAGAAGCCCCTTAAGTTATATGTTGTTTTACAAATTTATTATTTTGTGTGCTAAATAAATTATTTAAATACTTTTATTTATACTTTAACGTACCTATCTTTTGGTATTAAAATCAGTCTTGAATGAAATTTCGAAGTTCCACTAAAAGAACAATCACAATAGTTTGCACCAAGTGGTATTTTTGAAAATTTCAAAAGATCAATCTGATATTTTCACAAAAGATATTACAATCCTGCATGCTGCCTCAACAGTCCACATCGACTCCATGGCATCGTATAGACATAAAAAGTGGTCGTGACACTTCCCTTTCATTCTTTTCGTTAAATGTGACAAACAATTAATCCGGAGAATCCACTGCCGAACGAACTTAAAGGGTGACCTAAAAATCCAGCACGTAGAGTAATAAACCACTGTCCCGCATTCCCCGCAAGCAGCAGAGAGTACGCACGTCCATGTTTCGTTCATCGCCAGCCGTCGTGGCTGAGCAAAGGAGAGTATTACACCTCGCATCGCTATGGGGGTCAATAACCTCGTTTGTTGCGAATGCATTGGAAGGATTTAAAAGGGAGATTTTGCTCGCACGGGATAAACCACGTCAAGGAGATGCCAGTGGGATCGAGGCCTCCTTCAATAAGGCAAAGGTGCCGGGTCAAAAGGTATTTCGTCGGCGACGGAACGGGGATTAAGTAATAAAATGCAACAGAGAAATAAAAATAATGATGAATGCAGAACGAGGACTAAGGGGAATGGGGTTGTGAAAAAAAATTGAGAACCAAAATGAAGATGCTAGGTTTCGTAGGTTTCCTCGTAGGATTCTTTTGCTTCTCCCTGGTCTCTTCTCGCTAATGCCCTGAATTTTCCACTAATGCAATGAGCTCCAGTTAAGTTCACAACCTTGCCGGTTAGTTTAAAATTTAAAGACAAAGTATATTTGTATACTATTTTACTTAGCAACGATTCAGAAAGCATTTATTAATGCACCAATTACAAGCAAGAAATTTTCCTCATTTTGGTTAATGAAAAAATAAACTATGAGATAAAAGCTTGGCAGTTCCCTTCCCCTGGCTATGCGTTGCTTATGCGTTGCGTTGGCTATGCGAACCAGACATTTCGTGAAGAAGACAAAAAAATGTCCTTAGTATAACAATTTATTTAAATCAGTTGCATCTAAGAACAGGGTAGTTGAGCGGGGAGTTAATATTTCAAAAGTGTCTTTAGTGGTTTAGCCTAAAGTTATAGAATTTTAAGAAAGACATTAACATCTTTTTTTAAGTATTACACTATAAAAACATTTTTAACCATTTTAATGTAGTGACATCCGCCTTTTTCACTGTATAATTTTCTCAATAGTTATATAATTTATATTTTTGCACTCAAAGAATGGTATTATTTTTAATTTAAACGTCATTAGGACGAACTCAGTCGATTCACTTACGCAATTCGTGTGGGATGAGAGAATCCATGAATAGGTTGACGCCTCATCAAGTAATCAACGGTCCGGTGTACCAAGGTAGAGAAAAGACGTGGAAGGCGGACGCAAGTCAATGAACGAGGAAAGTGTAAGGGTAGGCGGAAGACAAGGAAAGCGACGCTCCTCTAAAACGAGGAAGGCGAGGAGAGGTGAGTGGGAGGGTTAAAGGTCTGGAAAGACGGAGGTGGTGATTAGGATAAAAGAGTAGAAAAAGAACGTGAGTGGAGCTTTGACCTCAAATTTAAAAAAAAACAAATGTAAATAGCTCCGGGAAAATAGACATTATTTCAGGATCTTAGAGTAGCAATAATGGCGTTTTATCACCAGATAAATGCACCATGGCAATAAAATTATTAATTTTTTGTATGAATACACCAGTTTATCTAAACTACATGCCATTACGAGTTCTTGTGGTTGACACAAAAAGACCTCTGTCAATAAATGGGAAAATAACTTCTCAATCATTCACGAAATACTCTCTACTTGCTCTTAAAATTGATAGAATGTAATTTGTAAAGCCTCACAGTTATAAATGCATTTCTAGAAGGCTCACGATTAAATTTATTATCTTTGAGCGATCACCCAGGGAAAGAATTCCCAATGCCATAAACATTATAATAAATTTTATACGTAATTTTCTACCTCAAAGTATGATTAGTATTTTTACCTATTAACCATCTGAGAGTCTAGGAATCCTTTATGATACTCTTGTTATTCATTTTTTTTGTAGATTAAGGCTTTTAAAATTTTGTTTCCCCTAAATAAATAATGTAACTTATTATGAGACTACTACATAAGTACAGCATCTATTTAGACGGTGGGTAGAAAGGTATAAAATACGAAACTGAATGTATCTAAGAGAAATAAAACACGCTATTTTTCAGTCATTTTTAAATAGCTCATGCATTGAAAGAAGTGGAGTAGCTATCGTGTTTTCGCAAATATACAAATTAAAAAGCCATTTGTTCCCCTATCCTCGTAAGTACTCCCCTTCCCATTGATTAATTTGAGTTGGATTACATTATAAACTGAGTTCAACGCTGCATCTTATTGTTTAAAATTTGCATCCTTGCTTTTGTATATGCTTAATTTTTCATCCCCTTCGCGAGAGATAGGGCGATAATATTTTTTTAACCTTTGGATGCAAAATTTCTGCACGGAGTTGGAATATAAATCTGTTTCCCACACTAGTTTCCCAACGTCCCATGGCCGCTAATGTAACCCTCTCCCTATTCTTCCCGTTTCACTGTCGCTGCCATAACAGATGAGTACATGGTTGGGGTGTCAAGAGAGCCGCGAACTCCTTTCCTCTCGACCGTCCGTCCCACTCCCTTCCCCATTACTCGCCCCGCCATTCTCCCAGCTCGCTTCTCTCTCTCGTCACTTCCCCTCCGGCGTGCACTTTTGGCCCTTTACCCGACCAACCTGCTTCTCATATCTAGACGAAGTCCGTCCCACCTCCTTCTTACTCCATAACCAACGCTAAACATTTTCATCTTCACTATTCCCACGCTTTTACTACGATAATTCTTTATAGGGACAGAGGAAATCGCAATATCCTAGTGGAAATAGTTAAATTTGATATGGCCTGGATTGACTCTTCTTCTTACCATTTAATACATCCTGACGTTGAAGTCACAGGTTAGAAACTTCAACGACCGACGATACTCTTCACTACCAGCCGGTGATTTCAATGAGCGAGTGACGTGACTAGGGTTGATATACCTCCATTGTCTCAACTGCACCGCCACGCCTTTATCGTAGGCTAGTAGGGCAAGAGTGGAACCTTGCATCCTCCTTCCTCTGTCTGCCACCTCCCAAGCCCTCTCAGCAATCCTCCTTTCCCTCCTGTCCCTCTAGGTCTCCTTTTCCTTCGAGCACCCGCGTTGAGGTACTTTTGAGTCTGGTAGGATTTAGCCATTTGCAGTTGGGTAATGTGTAAATGAATAGGTCATCGCCTATTCGATAACCACAAAGGCGTTCAACTCAGCTGGAATTGAAAAATAACATTTGTAAATTGAAATGCGACGTTAATTGCATTTCTATTGTATATTTTACTATCATCTCACTTTTGAAGATTTTATGCATCTCTCGTTTAAGAAATAATGTTCATTAAAATATTCAGCATTCCTTTCTCTTGAATTCTGAAAACGTTTGCAAATGAATTTGAAAACCTTTCGGATGTATACATATCTCTGTTTTTTTAAATTTCATAGTCTAATTATATCAAAATTGTCCTTTAATTGGGTAGGTAACGGAATGTTAAAAAATGCAGTAGTTACCTGCTTAGACCAGAAAACATGTGGAAAAAGTCGTGAAAAATTATAATAGAATTATGCTTGTAGATGTAAATAACACTTGAGCAATTCATTCGTGAAAAGTAAAAGAAATTTAAGGCAGTTTAACAAATTTTCGCTTCCCTAATTTTTTTTGTAATATGCACTCCACTGCTACCTTTTCTTTCGCGCATTAGACCTCGGCTGTAATTTCCTGTAACATTTTTTGGGAACGGCTCGGCCTGATCTGTAATCAAAGGCCAGCGATATCTTTTCTCTTCCGCCATGGTTCATGAGCTAGCTATCGGCGCAGGGAACGACGTGGGACGCATAAAGTTCAAGTGCGTATGGAGTATTTCTCGTCCGTTCGTCACGGTGGGAATCCCGGTAATTTTGGCCGTGGTGCACACGCTTCCGTAACGAAAGGACAAGGCTTCAAGACAAGGCGCTTCTTCCTCAGCACCACGCCGTGGCGTTGGCCTACCTTTACGAAACCCTCCTCCCTCTTCTTTCCTTGGAATTCCTCTATCCACACTCCCATTCCCTCCTCCCACTACGCCCACTTCCACGGCATGGGGACGCTGGGAGGGGACAGAGAGAGGGTCAGAGGAAGGGGGCCGTAGATAGATACGTAAGGCATGCAGCTCTGGTCCTCCGTGGCTGAGGACGACGGTGTGAGGATGGAACCTCCGCGTGTAGAGAGTTCATCCGAGTTCATTGTCCCACTTATTCCTTTCCCGAGGGGAAGATGAACGCTACCCCACAACACCTTTACTCACCCTCCCTTTTTATACCACTACTTCCTTCGTCGTATCACTCACACTCTGCCATCTCTTACTGCCACTCTTCCCTTGCCAGAAGTCTTCTCCCCCCTCTGGGTAATCTCTTCTCCCGTAAAAGTCTTTTTGTGGGGCAGGTGCTGGAACCGATTTCAATGGAACCCTTTGCGAGCGACCCAGTGGGCTATTCCTAATGTGGGCAAGCTTAATTAAAACTTTTTCGTCGTAGTTTATTTTGGTGTTTCGTGTTAAGGGCATGAATATTCTTCATGGAATGATTTGGATCGAATATTTTTTTCCGGATATTGAGGAGATTTAGTTTAAAAAATTTCACGATATTCGGAGTTCACTGCTATTATGGTATTAATATCTTAGTGTTCATAATCCTCTTTCCGTCAGATAGTGTGGTACAGCATTCTATTGAAGAGAAATATGTTCACAAAAATCGCATTGGAATCCTTCTGATGACTCTTCTCTTTTCAATTTTCTTTTCCTACACAATGCATCCGAAAACCTGTGCATTGAATAATAGTAAGAGGAAGCAGTATTTCATTAATAGTTAAAACCTGAAAGGGTTCAACGCGATTAATTATAAGTACCTGTCTTAAGTGATGTGTTGCAATTTTTCGCAATTACATTAAGTCACACTACAATCGATTTCTCTTTAACAAGCCTTCGTCAATCTCCACCTTTCCTTGCTCTTACAAGTTCCAGAAAGTTGGCAATTAACGCCTTATAATGTGAAACCGATCGTTATGCGTATTAGTAAAACTGAATAATGGCAGGAAGATTTGTACTTCAATAGATATTGTCTACTGAAACGAAGTTACTCCTGGAACTACAAAGTTACTGGCATGAGTTCTATTGGTTATTGCTATTTCATAATTCTTAAAATAATGTCATGAGAGAGCACAAATGACTACTTTTCAGAAGCCAAACTTTTAAGGAATTTAAACCAGTATTAATATGGAAAAAATTACGTAAGTTCTCAGACACTTTGGTATTTATTCTGTACACAGTGGCTCTATACAGTTCAGGAACAGAATCTCTTTTTAAACAATACTTTGCATGTTAAATTACAAACTCTTTACACATGTTAATGCACAGTAACTACAATATCGCTTTGCCTTTAACTCTTTAGTTTTCTGTATACCTATTACAGTGCACATGAGTGGAAAATATAAGTCATTTCGACTGAATGTGTCGTAAGTATTTTAAAATGTATATATCTTCCGCAAATTATCTTTTTTAAATGTAAGGTTTCATTTATAATAACCTACGATTTGGGTGAGTAAATATTTCAGGCAACTATTTACCTAAAAAAACATTGCTTTAAGTTTCTGTTATCTATTCTGGAGTGCTATTGTCAGAAGGTATATTCAGGAAATGCCGTGATGAATGAAGATGCCGTGGAACCTAAAGCTCAATTTTGTTTCTCTTCGAGCACCAAAGGCTGTGGTTTTTGATTAACTGATCTATAGCAGATTATAAAACGCATGATTTTATTCGTTGTTTCGGCACATTTGTTACTCTGGGCCTGATTAGGCGTTTTTTACATAAGCTAATAACCATTATTACAAAAAAGATCCCCTTAAGTGATTTATTTTTCCCGTTATATTTTAATTATTTCCAAGAAACTGCGGTGTTCTAGAATAAGTTATGATATACTTATCCAAGAAAAAAATGTTACTGGTTGCATGGCACTGCAGTAGTAGTGGTTATTTATTAATGTCCTTTTTCATTTAAATAGGACGGACATCCTACAATTTTAGCTCTAACCATTCTTTTCAACATTGGATTTATATTAGCTCAACCAGCTCTATGCAATTAGCCCTATACACATTTATAAGGATTCATTACTACAGCTAACTTTTATAGAGATTCTAAAAGAGTGAGTTTTTGCAGAATTCTACACTTAAATCAATGAGGTCTTGGAAGCTGGAGTGATGAACTTAAGGTATAGCATACCTAAATAAATATGCTGGATAAGTGGTGTTTGACCCGGGACGTTAGACGTTGGACTCGGGATATGAAGAGTTTTCATTCAAAGCGATCTAAAATCCTCAAGTGTGGTCTTCTGTGTGTCAGAAATTAGTGGAAAACTAACTACGTGACACAGAAAAAGGAACTGGCCACCATACTCCGTGTAAAATTCAGATGACACAAGGATTAGTTCGAAGTGAGTTCTATTCTCTTTTGCCAAAACGACTAGCCTTCTTTTTCCATAGTAACTAACCCAACTCACTTCGAAATAAGCCTTAGGGCGTGTGAAATTCACAAATCCAGGGTGAGTGATCCAATTAATTTTCCCGTGCCATCATTCGGTTTCCCACGAGGCTCTCGCAACCGGAGAATTGCACTGCTTGGATTCAAGTTTGGGTTGCCCAAAGGCATCACCTGGGACCCTCTAGCCACCATCCGAACGCTCTGTCAGCTACCCTACCGCGACTCGTGACGATCTTAGGGCAGTAACACGCCCATCATTTGATCCACGAAGGTTACATTTGCAGATAGCCTTGGCAACTTGATATGCATGCATAGAAATCTTTCTTTCGTAACCACCCACTGCTCTCCACCATATTGGGGATCTTCTTCTCCTTCCCCTCCGGCTATCCTCCGGATTTTCACTTCCTCTGCTGCCAACGGCCTGAAGGTCATCCGTGACGCGACCGTGAATGTTTGGGGTGCATTAATCTCTTGAGACTCTTCTCACGCTTAGCTCCTCAGTAAACTTTTATTCTTCTCGAGAGGTAAAGGTAATTTTTCATATCGGAACCAAGTGCGAGGAATAGACGCCACTGATGCTTCGGAAAATATGGATCGCACATTGAAAGAGAAAATATAATTGTAGTTCACCCAACTAGCTTATTCTTTTTTTATCATGCATTCCCCTAACAACTTCAAACTTTTAGACCAATGCCCATATCAAATCAACAATGATTGAACTTTTATCCACTAATTCACTATCGATCTTCCTAGAAGTTTTCGGCAGGTATCAATCCGTTCCTCCAGCAGTTATTTCACCTGTTATTTTATCTTAAAATTTTTATTATGCATCACATTGGTAGGTTCCACAAAAAAAGTAGTCGAATCTTTCATGGCTTAAAATATAGATTGAAAGGAAATTCTCTTCATAACTTTAATCCACATTAACGTATCGAGGAGACATAGATTGGCACCTGGTTTTCTCATGGTGAAGGAAACATGCTAAGGAATATTCCGTTGAAAAATATCAATGCACACATTTTATACATTTCAAGAGATAATTAGTGGATTATAGCAAAATTTTTAATCGATATTTCGTTTTGAAAAGAGCAAGAACAAGGAAGCAAGGCACACAGCAGATGAGACGATCTTTACAAAGTGACCTCCGGGATTATTTTTAATACTATAAAAACTAATTTATTAATTGTTTCATTGTTTGTTCATGAAATTATTTTATGGCCTTTAAAAAAGTTAAATTTCACGTTTTTCTAAAATATTTTAGCATACATATGCTATTGTTTTCGCACAGTAACAAGGAAAAAAATATGGAAATATCAGAAGCGCAAATGGAAGTTTTTTAACAAAGCTATTTTCAGAAATGTAATGAGCCTGGAATGTTTCACCAAGCGTAAGATTTGTAGTTTCAACAGTGGCGTTATTTTTATTTTGTCCGTGTCGTTGTGATAAAATTCCTTAAAAAACTGACGAATATCTCTCCGAAGACCTCTTAGCGAGATCAATAATAAGCCCATTCGGGAAACCAACTTTCTTGCGAGCATTTGGCCACTTTCCTCTGGACCAGGCGGGATTTGCAAGCTAGCTTGGTGAATTATTTAAGAGAGGTGGAGATATCCTCTTCGGTTACGCTGGCATTCCTCTGACGACATCGTGCGCGCGGTCCTATTACAAACCTGTTTGGTGGGCTTTCTTTGTTTCGTTTTGGTTTCCTACGGGATACTTTCACC
Organism: Calopteryx splendens; assembly: GCA_002093875.1. Classification (NCBI taxonomy): domain Eukaryota; kingdom Metazoa; phylum Arthropoda; class Insecta; order Odonata; family Calopterygidae; genus Calopteryx; species Calopteryx splendens. The sequence continues at coordinate 525,214 of LYUA01000080.1, read as the reverse complement.
GAAATGGTCCCTCGGTCTCACGGCGCAGCAGGATAAGTAAATGTGAGTGAGTAATTGGCATGTCCTTTTGTCTTTAGATGGGTGGTGGCCGTCAGTTTATGCTCATCCCAAGAGCTATTTGAATACGTTTTAAATGTCTTGTAATGGAGATAGAAAATCATGAATTTGCATGGAATTCAATCTCGAATGAAGATGGTACGATGGGGTTCTTGAACTTGTGTTTACAGTAGGAAACGTTGAACTGGGATGTACGATACATGTCTTTCCCTGCTAATTTATAGAATTACCACTGGAAAGAACCCAAACAATTCATTTTTTCCCTAACTTTACTCATTCGGTAACTGGGGTTATTTTATAATTACCTTCGGGTAGCCATATTTTCATCAATTATTTTACAACAAAGCGTACGAAGCTGTAAAATTAACACTGTTCTATGCCAACTTTCCACTCAGAAATTTCTAACATACTCAAAATTTAAGACGTATCCACACTTGCTTAAAATATTTTTACGTAATAGTTGACATTATATTTCATTGTGATTCTTATTATATACTTTTAAGCTCAACTTAATAATATTTTTCATGGAAGGGTAGTCTAATGTTAAGCATAATCGTAAATAAGCATTAAAGGTTATTTTAAGTGGTAAAAATGGAGTAGGTGCATCTTTACCAATAAATGGAAATTTAAAGTCAATCCTTGGAGTCTTGGTAATTAGCATTAATATGCATATAACTATGTAGTTATATAACCTGGCGTCGTAGGCTTTGAGGATTGTGTCAGCGCAGGTTTTTAGATATGTTGATTTTCTTTGAGCGATTTTTAGGGCTTAGGTGTGTTACTTGTCACTATTTAATCTTTTGTTAGTGTCGATGTCCATCAGAAACCTATCATAACCTGTAGATTTCCATTGATAATAATGAATGAAATTGACCGTTGAGAGGTTACATATATTTTAAGAATGTTATTTCTTATGGATAAATGAATTTCTTGGTTTGAAGGTAGCCAAAAGGTGGTAGCATGCCTTTCTACAAATATAGGTATATATTTTGAGAAAATTGGTCCATGCTCTGTTTTTTTAATGAAAAAACATAAGATATATGGATTATTAAACAAATCGAAAAATATTCCAGGAGTAGAAGTCATTATTGAAATTATGTAAAGAGTAATGCGGAATTTTTCTTCTTGAGTGGAATGGTCCTAGGACAGATATCACATGGGGATTCTCCTCCTCTCTTCTCTGTTCTGTGCTTCTTATTCACTCGGTGGTGACTTCTCCTCCTTTCCACGTCCTTCATTATTCCATTTCTTTTTCTTTACTCTTCCCCTTTCCCTCCTTTGTTCCTCGACGATTATTATGCGATCATCCCCCACCTTGTGGTCTGCTCAAATAATCTTCCACTTGGCCTTTATTTCATTAAAAGATTTTTCCTTCTCCTATCCTTTGTAATACTTTTTCATTCCACTCTTCTTGGGTAAATTTAACCTTTTCTGTTTCCGTCAACGTCTCAAAAAATTCAAAATACCCTTCATCCATCTATCTAATAGTTTAAACTTCAGGCTCTCATGGAACCATGCTCGAAACAAAAACCTTATCAAACCTTTTCGTCGGATCATCTGGGATCTATTTTTTTGGCAACTATTAGCCCTTTTCAACTCTTTGAAGGTGCTCTTACGGATGGCGATGCTGCTTTTAAGTTGAATTCATGGGGCATTACATTCCCAATATTGATCTCTAAAAACTGCGTTTCTTCATTGAACATACTTTTAACACCTCAGGAATATTATAATCAAAACACTTTAATCAACCCGAAGGTTGTTTTAATAAGATAGAATGTGATCCCTGCAGTGTGAAAAATTCACACATGCTAGAGCGATATTCCATTATCTCCTCCACCTGCCGCTTTGCAGAAAATCACGTACGAAAAATTACTAGGCTTGGTTTAGCAGAGGGTGTCTAGGGTATAATTAGGATTGAGCCATATCATGACTTTTGATTTGACACCTATATTTAAAAATTAGTATGGATATTTTCCGAAAGGCATTACGTCAAAATTATTATTCATCTTCAAAAATTCTATATAAGGACGTTATATAAAAAGCAAGTGTATTATTGATGTAATTCAACCATGATTGCTAAATTCGTTACTTATTCATGCACATAGCAATTTCTGAATTCTCTAAAGCCAAGATGTGTTGCAGCCAACACAAACTGGCTTGATCATGTTTTATGGAAAAAGGTATAATTGCTAAGTCACCGATTTATATTTCAGACTCCCAACATAAAATATGACTAATAAATTATATTTCGAGTTCCCCATACTATCATTTTATTGGTGATCTGAGCTAGTTATTAATCAAAGTTGTATATTTTTTAAAAATTCGGTCTAGGATTTTTTACGGATGGATAATGCGCCCTCTTTTTGCAGTTGAATGTTTTATTTCCATTCAGGTACCATCCCTCTTTTTGGCACCTGGTTCTCTGGGTGACAGTTCTTCCTCCTATTTCCTTCAATTTTCTCGCCGCCCTTCCTCTATCATTTTGCGGAAAAACCACATAGCGGACCGGCTGTTTTCCTCCTGTCAAACCTCAGCGTAGATCGTCCCCCCTCTCTCCGGCTGCATCGAATTGGCCTCGGCCTTGCTTCCCTAACCTAACCAACCCTCTCCCGTCCTCCCTCCCACGCTTCGATCGCTCCTCCACCCCGCCCCGACCTCCCAGCCCGCCCACCATTCACGGTCAAGGATGAAAAGAAAGTTTCGGTTTCTTGGAAGGAGAGCACCACTTGTCTTCCGCCGTCAGACAAGCGTGCGTCGTAATAGGCCGCGCGGGTGGGGGTGGGAGCGGCGGGGTGGAAAAAATAATGCGGGACAAGATTTTTGTTCCGAATGAGGTATTATCAAGTCGCTCAGCAAGTGACACATATTTTTTCGTTTAGAAAATCGTGCTGAAGGGGGCGGGGGACTGGGAGGTCTCTCGTCTGCCACAGTGGATGGGGAAACTCCTCGACTTTTAACCGTCGGCGGTCAGGGGGACGCGTCGTGGGAGGAGGAAGTGCGTGGAATGGGGCGTGGAGGTTAGTAGACGACGGAAGCAAAGAGAGAGAGAGAAAAAAAAATAAAACGCGCTCGCCGTCCGTAATAGTTGCGGTTGCGTACAAATATGATTCGACGCTCCGGTAACCCATTATGCTCGCGAGGCAGACGGTCAACGACCCCCACTCGGCTAGCTTGTTCCCACCCTCTCCCCCATTTACCCTTTCGCTTCGCGACCCCCTACCCCACGAGAAGTAGAATGAGCGACAGTTTCTTTAAAGAAGCGAGCGCTCTGATCAAACCTTTCTTTCCTCGAACCTCCGGTTCACTAGTGCATCCGGCATGGGGGGGATAAAGAATTAATTTCTCAAAAGGATTTAGAAAACTGTAGGATACCCCTTTCTCAAGACTCGTTTTTATTCCTGCTGCGGTGGAGACGTCTGGCCTGAAAAGCGAACTATGAATTGATAGAAACTAAGGTTATGCTCTAAACCATCTGTCCTTTGCTGCTATGGAAAGATTTTATTTTTGATGCTTTAGACCAATGTTTTTCTACGTACGTCCCACAAGGGGGGGGGCAGTTTGAATATTTTTGAGGGTGATTAGGAAATAATGTGCCTTCATTACCTCTTATGTACCGTTGTAAAGAAAAAATAACCATATTAAAAAATTATTAACCGTATAATT
>LYUA01000080.1:423256-434271 GCA_002093875.1 Calopteryx splendens | reverse complement strand
CCCCCCCCCGCCCCCCACCCGGTTTCCCGTTAATTAGAGCCGAGAGACTTCAACGCTCGGGACCGGCTCCGTGAAAATCGTCCGACGTCGGAAGCATCAAGGACCGTTCGCGTGGGGGAGGAGTGAAAATACTTCCGCGCTGGCATCACGAGGGTGGGCACCTAATCCTTACGTTTCGGAGAATCTAAATAAATGTAGATGTGGACTTTCTCTTAGCTTCCGATGATTAAAACAGCGTCACCACACGGGCGGGATCGAGGTGCGTTCATGGAAGCGGCGGGTTAGTAAAGGGTAGAAGGGAAAATATTCGAATACCGTGGGTGAGGTCAGAGGAATCGTGATCTGATGAACTTTTTTTCCCCAGTTCAATTGGCTACGAGGGTTGATGATATACTTCCTGTAAATGAATGCCTTGCCAGCGAGGGTATTTTTTATAAGACTCACTGCTGGGGCTAATTTTAAAAATCTGAGTGTATATTCATAATAATTTGTCTTGTTATTACATCGAGAAATGACGCATCATTAGATGTGCTTATACAGATTATGGGAGAATGATTATAGAAAATAACTATTTGAATTAAAAGAATGTAATGTTAATATGATGGTGACATAAAAGCTAAAAAATATCGATATTTTGGAAACACGCCTGACATGAGGTGAATAGGTTTGATCATTGGTCCTCGGTAGTATTTCATTAATCTGAATGAACACTGATTTTAATTTAGAAATACAAGCAGTAAAAACACCAGTCAGGGAGTTGTCCCCCCGTTGCTTTAAAATATGCCTTCTTTGTAACGGTTGGGTTCAGTAGCTTGTTAATATTTCGTATTATAATTTATTTTACTTTTTATGATTTATATTTAAATTAAATTTAAATCAAGCAAAGTTTTACTTTTAGTAATTTTAAGTCAATATATTTTATTAATTTATAAGTGCTCAAATTTTCCAACCTAGTCTACGTTAGTTATTCTTTTGGGTTTACATACTTAAGCACATGCCATAAAAATGTGACAGCAATTCAAGTAATTTCATCTCATCAATAACAGAAATGAGTATTATGCTCCATAGTTTTTTGGAGTGAGATTAATGGCTAGAATTTTTTTTCGAAATCTGCTTCAACCCTATTTAAATCTTCTGTTTATGTCTAAGAGTTTTTCTCTACTGCGCACGATCAACGAAATGGGTTCCTTTCATAATTCCCTGGTTTATGGAAGGGTAGGGAGAATTTTTTTCATTTTTTCCGTCAGTTTCACTGCTCTTACAACCCCAATAAATTTTATGATTCCTTGGATCAAAGAATAAGTCTATTCAGTGGATAGTCTTTGAGTGCATCACTCCATTCACTACTCATTCTAAAAGCGGAGTCTTAATTTAGTAATTCAGTGGGAACGAATGGTGAACGACCCCCGAGAATCCTTCCGATAACGTTGTTGCTTTACTGATACAGAAGAGTTTATCTGTGGTTCTTGTTTCCATTCCAATGACTGGCTCCTTCGGAAAACGATTCCGCAAGTGTCCACCTAATGTCTGCTCCGCAATTGATAAGGGAACCCGGGGTCCCAGTAATGCGATTTGAATCACCGCCTCCACGGTAAACGCGCTCATGTCGTCTCCAGGATCCGGCCTCAACCTAGACTCTCGCTTCCGGCTCAAGGTCTCGGCCAATCCAATCCCTCTTCCTGGCCTGCGAGCCTTCCACACTGTGGATTTCCCGCCCCCCACCCCAGCCTCTGCCCCTCCAAGGTGAGGCACAGGTGGAGTGAGCGGACCCCCTCCAACAACCAGTGCGCTCTTGACAAGCCATCCGTACGGGTGAGCGCTGGAACACTGTAGAGTTGATCGAAGCGTGTGCGTTGTGTCCTCACCGGAGTTTTACCGCGGGCGAACCGGCAAGTGTACGTCGGATTGTTGCGTGTCTGCTTGTGCCGAACAATCACGCTGCTGTTTGGACAACGCCTTTAATGGAATAAACTACCCATCGGCTGCTCGATATATGATGGATTTCATCACGTCTTGGCGATAGTAGTTTCATTATGGATAATGTTGTTGTGTGATATGTGAAGCGGTCAGTGAACTAGCTTGTCCCCTTTTGGGGGGGACTACACCATCGCGCCGAGGCGTTGACAAGAAGACCATTGTGAACTGGATACAAGTGCTTTCATCAGTGATCACTGAGGAAATGTTCCCAAGTTTTCACGAAAAAGTTACAAATTGATTGTTACATTGTTCATGACAGTGGGGAGTGAAGCTTCGTTTAAACTTTTCCGAAGCAGCTAAACGTTCAATTGCAAAATCGGATTCACAGCGAGTGTCATCGTTTTAAGTTTTATTTTATAAGTGCAGTTTTTAAGTGAAGATAATCTAGTGCCCAAAGGATTGCTTGCAGCCTTGACAAGGATTTCATCACTCTTCAAAATCAAGGAAAATATCTCTTGTGATTTCAACGCCTGAATATCCCTTGGCAGTTTCAGTAGAAGGAGGGTTTGCAGTTTCATTCCAAAGTATTTCTCGGTGAGTGTTCGTTCAGTTTCATGTTCTACTGCCTATCTTGATACATCGCATGCGAATGAAGTGGAATTGAGTGAAGAATAATTGTAATTTTTGTGGCAACGTCTCGGATGTCTCGAAGTTTTGGCGCAAGCGTCATTTTTAAAATTTGTTTCCGGTGTTAGCTAATGCTTTTGCAACGCACACCTCTATTACATTAACAGTGGGATCCAAAATGGTTTAGTTTAACGTTTGGATCTATTTCTCAAACTGATTAGATAACTCGCTGCCTTATACCACCTCATTCACAATACCGTGTAGAGCTATTAGCTCATGGAAATCAACCAGGAAAATCATTAAATAATTGTCGGTTTCCTAAGCGTCGCATAGTTTACGAAATAAACGGAAAATTACTTAATGTTACTTGTGAGCTCGGCGTGGGAATCGGCATCCACTCATTGCGACCTTCGCCTTGAAAGACTTGGCTACTCTTTCTGCGCTTCGACCCCGGAAGTAAAACCTAGTCGCTACCGCATGATCAGCGGCGCTTCGTGACCACGAGCTTGAAATCTCGCTGAAACGTTTGAAGGTGCTTTACCTTACTAAAATACGTATATTTTAAGCAGATTGATTGTCCATGGGTCCAATTTCACAGGAGACAGTGCTAAATAAGTTTTGTGGGTGGGAAATTAAACATAATTTTCTGGTAACACAAATATTTAAAGCTTATGTTGATAATTGATGGAGTGGATATGCATGCATCCTTTGTGAAGGTAATTAGCCACCGTGTGTGTCGTTTCGTTGCATTTACTCCTTCAAAATGATTTTCATATTTTTTATTGACCGGTGTAAATGTTAAAGAGCAGATAGCAGGGCACACGCTGTCTAGTATAATTACATTTTTATTACTATATGAAACAATTGTTTTACTTTTTATAAGTTATTCATTGCATCTCGAGGAATGGTAGCTCCGTGATTCTTGGCTGAGTTCAACGCTTCTTTCGGCCAACTCAAAATATCCGTCCTCCGCTGCGTGGTCTCTTTTGGAAGGTCCCCATTACTAATACGAATTGGCAACAATCCATACGCATACACGTGTGTCCTAATGCGAACCAAGAAATAATCACTTTTTGTTTTGAAACTAGCCATTTTACACGACTTGGTCGATATTTCCCTCAGCAAAACGGCGAAATAATTAGAAACTATTGAATAATTTGAGACCTCTTTATGACTACATTTTATTACTGTAAAACTTAGGTATCGAAATTCTACAACCTCTTAAAAAATTTGCCATTTATATTTATATAGCAGTGTAAACGTTAACTTCTCAAGTGATTATGACTGCAGGATTTCGATGCTGGCAGTTGACGAGGTTACGCTGCCTATCATAGGATCAAATAGCATTTAAATATTCAATTCGTAAGTTACTAATGGGGACAGTACCCTTACAGGATATTTAACTTATATGGAAGTTAGTTCTGGGGTAATTATTTTTATTGTTTCTGGATTGATTTCTGTATTCGATTTTCGGAAGAAAGACTAAAATTTGGGATGATGTTATGCTAGGAAGGTGGGGATGATAGCTGGGGTCATCGTCCAGTGATGTGGCGCCAAATTTTCAAGAGGAAAATTCGCATGAGTCCGATCGGCATTTGATTTTTGGTTTCATCTCGGTCGATGACGATCAGTATGTGCGACAGCTTGCGCTGCGCTTTCCTGAATTTCGGTGATGAGCGGTCCCTAGGTAGATAAACAATTTCCTTTCATTAGTGCCTGCTCTCGAAGTGTTTCTCACCGGAAGGCAGGCGACTACGTGCTGGAAGGCTCACTTGGATTCTTTATTTCCCAAGCCAAGATTTCCCTCTCGTGTGAAATCTTGGCAGCGGAGGAATTTAAAGCGTCGGTTTTTTCCCGTTTTTTCGGCGTTAATGGCTTTTTCTGCGCCGCCCGTGTCACCTCAGCCAGGCCATAGGTATCTTTTGTTGCGTAAATAATGGAGAGAGTGGGCAGTGCTTGGAGGAGTTGGATTCGCTCTTTTCTATTCAAGGCCGCTCACTGTGTCTGAATGTTTTGATTGAATTTGATACTTAGGCAATTTCTGTTTGGGTCGACAGCAAAAAACAGTGTACTGCGTCGTCATATTAAATTGTGTTTCTTAACTACTGCAGACTGATTGTTAAAAAGTGCTGTTACGGGAAAATACAGTAACACAGGTAAATAGTCACTCGGTGATTGCTACTCGGATATTAAGGCTCAGTTTATCAGTGCACGACGTGCCTCATGGTATTCACAGCTGAAACTGTTGCCCGCGAGAAGAGACTCGCTTCCTAATGGGATAATACCCGATTAATGTGAAGTTTATTTTATTGCATGCATGGGATTTTTATGACCCGTACTCATCGACAAATTTATGAGCAATGACAGGTAAAATTAGACTGTCTAATTTGCAGTGAGGCTTCCCTGAGCGGCTTTTGTCCCTCGAAATGACTCTCCCTGCATACAATTAGCTTTCAGCTTTCTTGAGTGGGGGAGAGATAAAGGAGGCTGGTCGTTTCGAGACGAGCATGTTTTGGAGCGCCAAGTTTGTAAGCTCGTAGTGGCAGCGGGGAAGAGGATCCCGTGGGCGTCGGGCATTACATCACCGCTCCGGGTGATGAGGGCGAGGGGAGTAAGGCTTTTCGTAGGTATATATGGCCGGACGCGTGGGATATTCGCGATCGTGCGACCCACGGGCGGGGGACGAGAGTGAAGTTCACGGACGGACGGTCGGAGCGGCGGGGGCAGGCGTGGTCGTGGGGCGGAGGCGAGGGCAGGAGGAGCGCGTGGGCATGGCGGTTTTCGCGCGTGGATTCGGCTGTCGAGGCGATCGGAATGGGAGGGGGGAGGGTGCCATGGCGGGAGCCCGAGTCACGCGTTGAAGTCTCCGCCGAAGACGGATGGCCGAGGGGCAGGCGCCTGGAATTTTATTTGCGCGCCGAGCGTTAGTGAAGGTGTTTTTTCGAGTGTGGCGTTTATTTTAGAGGATGAAGCCACGCGGGTGACTGTGATGAATCGTTGAAAGTGTCCAATGGTACTATCCAAATACCGATCATGATCATTTATCTTAGATGTGTCTCGCTGATGTCATGGTCATATTAAAGGTGTGCTGTTGAGTCGCTGATATCATGCGGTGTGGTTTGCAAAAATAACAGAATGTTCTCTTTTTTCTCAAAATTACAATTTTTGGCAATTCATTTCCGTAATAAACTTGTTAACTATAAAGCTAATTTTGAGAACTTAAAGAGCCGTGAAATATTTACTTGGATTGTTTAGATATTCAATTACTAAATTGATGCTATTTGGAGATATATCCTGGCGAAATATATGAAATTGGTATGTCGTAATTTAAATATTTCTTGCTTTCTATAAAAGGTTCTCATTTCAATCCTGTGTCAAATGTTTCAAGTCCAACATAAGTAATAAATTGAACTGTATTCCAAAGAGCATGCCCGATGAAGAAAGAGTAGATAACGTGACATCACGATCATTGTAAAGTATATTTGAATGTAATAACGGAAACGTAATGTATGTTATTAACAATTTTCTCTGGTAGTTGGTCTCGGAAGAGAGGTTTTGATTGACGTTATTGGTTATAAATATATTGTCTTAGGCATCTGTAGCTTCTTGGCTCGTGGTGAAACTGATGCACCTATATTATACTAAAGTATGACTGAGCAGTAGTAATGGACGGGTATAGAGTCTGCGTATATTCATAGTTGAATCTGTTTCGTCATTCATTCAGCCCCAACATTGCGTGCCAAAGGCGACGGAACAGAATTTTCGGCAGTTTCCTCGGATTTGCGTCACAGGTTACACGTCCGCTCCGCTTCAAAATTTCTCTTATTAAATAATAGGAGCGAGAACGTCCTCTCGCGTGTGATTTTAAAGCCTATGGGTGGTGGGAGGAGATGGAGAGGCTCTTTAGAAGGGCGCGAATGCGGATTCTGCCTCAAGTTCAATGCCCAAGCAAGTTCGCCAGGCTGTTCCATTCTCCCTCCCCCTCTTCTCGCACCCCATCCCCCTGGCCATCGGCCACCCATCCCCCGGCTCCCTTCCCGATTGTACAACTCCCCCCCTCCCCCACCCATCCCCTGACTGCCTCTTCGGATTCCCTCTTCCCCATTCCGCGGGGCGAGTGTGGGGAGGGCTGGAGGGGAATGTAGGCCGTTCGCGGCAGAGGTCGATGCCTCCTCCTTCGGGCTCACTGTTGCCTTCTTTCGCGGTCGCTCCCTTGCTCTGTTCGCAGCATTATGATATGAGCCGATGCGAAAATCCCCCTCTCCCTTCCTTCCCGCGTCGCATCGTCAATCGCCCTCCTTAAAGGTTAAAGCGTATAAGGAATGGAATGTGTATTCACATTTTTTCCTTGTGTGTATCGCCCCTGAGTCTGGGTGCCTATGCCTATTCGCCAGTTTAGTGTTTCTCGCTTGTACGGGTTTTCTTCGCCTCTCATCGCGTCGTCACTTGTTTATACAAGGCGATGTTTCTAAAAGAATTAAAGCCAACGTGGTTGAAGAGCTGTAGTAATTTAATGTACTGGTTGTATCTGTGTCGTAGTGAAAAAGTACTCCATATATATGTTTCTCTAGTTTTTTCCTTCCTCTCGCGGTAGTAAGACTAATTATTTTCATTTTTCTTATCATCAACTAAGTTCATGATTTTATTGCATTTCTTCAAATATTTTTACTGATGAGTTGTCTATTTCGAATATCACTAGGACGTGTTCAAGGAAAGTTCCTCTCTTGCTTTTTTCTTTGAAGTGGATACTCGATTTTTTCAATAGATTTTTAGGAGTGAATTTTCTGAGTCTAAGATTTAATTTCGTCTAAGGAGAAGAGTGATAAAATTTCAATACAGGCAATAGTTTTAGTTTATTCAGTACCACGGTTGAATCAAAGTATGCTATGCATTGGCCTAGTCCAAATTTCCATCCTTCACAGATGTGCAAACGTATGCATTAGTTTCTCGTGACTTTGATGTTGCTAGAATTTTTTTTTCGTATGTTACCAATTAGAAAGTTCATAAATTTATATTTGGTAAAATCTTTTTCTCCAAATAGACCCACCTGCAAATTGTCGCGCTAAATACTAAAGGTCTCGAATCCAACGGTATAATATTCTTTGCTTCTTGCTATTGATTGTTTCTAACCTAACGCAGTTTATCCTGGTGTATCTTACGCGGATATCTCGGTGCATTATTCCCAGTTACCCAAACCACGGAATCTTTACACGAACGGTCAATTCCTTTTCCACTCTTAAAGCTTTAAATTCGAGTGCATTGATGTAATATCTTTTTCCCTAATTTATGTTGCTGTCTTTTCCTCCGTTGACTAGGATAACACGAAAATTACGCCAGCATTTCGCGTCGGCACGGCCGAGAATGAAATAATATGAGGCGGGCCTGAGATGAAGGGCAAACGAATGTCGTTCAAAGACGCTACGTGACGCAGTTTCCAATTCACGTTGTGTAGCATGCGTTTATTTCCTTTGAGGATGGTCCAAGTAAGAGTGTGTGAGTAAGACGCCTATACCTAATTGTTTGAATTATTCATTTTTATTGTTCATTTCGTCTCGCGTGTGCAACGTACGCAAAGGTGCATATCCTCATGTTTAAGTGTTGTTTTCTTTCGTTTGCTTGATGTTTCGCCGATTGGCAGAACAATATAGATGGATCATATTTAGAAAATCGTTTAATCCGGGTGGGGCTGAATTGTGGTCCATCAATGTAAGTATCCGGTTTAATAATGAAAGATGCCACGTATTTCTGGAAAAATATCAATAGGTGATGGGAAAGATGATTTAAAAATATCGAAGGTCTTGGAATAATGGGACTTTTATTTTTTATTTATTACGAATAGATACTGGTATTGCTGGTGAAAAGATTGATAACCTTTGCGATGACATCAATCTCATACCCTGCTATTCTCCGTAAAGGCGTGTCGTAGAAGGAAGGTTAATAGTGCAAAAATTATTGAATCAGATTTCGAATTGGCCTGCCTCCTTCAATTAAATGCACAAAGGTATAATTTACTTAACTTATAAATTAATAATGATACGGGTTCAGAATTTCTAATTGAATGATTTGAAAAAAATTGTGAGCGTCGTTATTGCCGAGAGTTATCGTAACTTACAGATTTAATAAATTGATTGTAGTGAGCGCGAACATCCGTAGTTTTCGATTGTACTCAAATTCTAGCTGGATTATTTACTAAGAGCATTCTTTCTCTTTATGCATATTCCCATTGCCCAGTCAGACACCGTTTTGCACGTTGCTTTTGGGAGGCTGGCTTGGCTTCCTGAGGACGGAACTAAACAGTTAACAATCGAACGAAAGATGGTCGACCTCTTTCGCCCCTAACTCGGATCTTTTGCAAAGGACGAGAAGGATATTCTTGCTCTTTCGTTATTCCACTAAATTCTTTATACTTCCATTTCCATTTGTGCGTTCATTATTTTTTTTGGACTAATTCACCCCAGGAAGAGGATAATAATGAAAGCTCAAGCACCTCTGTTCCTAGAATTTTCTCATTATTTGACTGTTATCTACCCTCTGAGGAAGGACATAGCATGAAGTTTTTGAGTTGCTAGTCCAAAGGCATCTTTTACAGCAACTGAATACTTACATGCATCAACTTAAACCTGAGCCCTTTCTAGGTTTTTGACTTTCGCAGTAAAGTTGGTTCATTCGTAAGTTATAAGTATGACTTGATAGAGTTATATTTCTGTGCTTTCTTTTTATGACTTAGTGCCAATGAGCTCCAAGAGATTTTTATACCGCATCTCGAAGCCGGTTAGCTCGATTCGGAATTTCCATACCGTCTTGATTCCCTCTGTGAGATATGCCCAGCGGTCCAAACCGAATTTTTTTACTTGCAGTTAGACGACCAAAATTCCACGCACGGTCTCGCGCATATGTAAACCCGTTTCCGAGAATTGTGGCAAAACCTGTAGCGTGGATGTATCACGCTTGAGTCAAATTTTCATCATTGTGGTTATGAATATTTCCATCTCGATTGGGGATATCGATTCGCGCGTCCAGTGTCCTTCCCTCCGTGTGGCCTTTGAAAAGTGCTATCGAGGGGAAACCTGGTGACCACTCCCGTGGCCTCTCGCCCAATCTTTAGTGGACAGAAGGCGGTGAATGACCTCCCATTCCCCTCCCCCCCAGATAGCCATCTCCTCGTGCACCCTTCCCTTCGAAATCCTCCACTTCCTTCAGACCAACCCCTTCTACCGCCTCCGTCCTTTCCCCGTTCGCCACACCACCACTGCTCATCCCTCCGCGAAGGACAAACACAGTCCATCCCTCCTTCCCCGTTCTTATCCCTTTCACCAGCCCGTTGACCATTTCCTCCCTCTTTCCGTTTCCTCCCCGTCACGCGACTGCGGGCGGAAGACGTCCGGGGAGTAGGCATGCTCATGATAGTGGAAATGCTCATATTTGCCAGCCATGGTGACCACTCACACCACACATTAGTGTGGCAACGTATTCGTGGAGTCTGGAAGAATGTAAATCATGGATTTTATACTTGTTGGGGGAATTTGCGTTTTAGGAAAGGTTTTCTGCATTGCTATAATACCTTCAGATAATGCATAGTAATTTGTTTATAAACCAAAATAGGTTTCCTATTCCATGCCCTGAGAGTGTATTTTAATGAAATTCACGATGAGCAGCATTAATTTAAGTGCGATCAGTGCTAATCGGATATTATTTGTCCACTCAAGATTTACTCTTAGCTTTACTTTTTCCAAGTGGCACATTTTTCAAGATTCTGAAGTTTAAACACTTTTACAATTGCTTCAGCACATTGAATTTATTCTCAGCGTAAATCCAAATTTGGGTAATAGGCATGTAGTTATCATAATGAATAATTAACATTCTGCTCCGAATCTATTTAGTTTAAAAAAAAATTAATTTCACTTTACACTAGACCGTAGATCATATCATAACTATACTTATAATCGCCATTTTCCCTTCCTTACCTGTACAGCTTCACGGTGAACTGATAAGCTTGATTGTTAAAGGTTCTGTGGGCTCCAATTATTTGGCAGTTGCAATGTGGACTGTCTCTTAATTTCATCGTTTTCCGTTGCATTCTTTATGGTATCATTGCTCTTTTTCCCTGGCTAATCGTTCGAAAGAAAAACGCGCCCGAAGGCTTTGCTTCTCACTTGGTCATGGGTAATCCAATATTCGGCATTGAAGCCTCCCTCTCTCTCTTCGCCGTGCCATACGGTCACTAAAAACCACGAGACGATTTCTCCCCCTCCCCGCTGGCGTCCGCACTTCTCGTTATCCCCTCTTGGCGAAGGCCAGTTACTTCCAAAAGACTCGTCAAGGTTAATCTCGCATTCCAACCCTCTTAGCCACCACCCCCGCCTCCCTCTCTCTCTCCGACGACCCTTCCCACCCTGTTCCACCCTTTCCCTCTCTCCTTCTTCCACCCCCTTCCTTCCCCCTCCCGCACCATTACCCCATCCTGCTCCCCC
>LYUA01000080.1:409837-423185 GCA_002093875.1 Calopteryx splendens | reverse complement strand
ATTTACCCTCAGCGGTCCCATAAGCGAGCTGATTGCCAATCCTCGCGCGCAAACAGCTGCGACCACTCTTTTTTATCTGGATTCCCCGGTGTGGCTCGCTTTTCGAGCATCGTCCTCAAATCATTGAGCCCTTGATTCACCTCCGAAATTAAAGTAGTTTAAATTCATAAATTCACGAAATCCAAGCGGTAGAAGGACACTATACCAGCAGCTAGACATGCACTTTATATCTAAGCATAGCATACTATTGTACTCATGCAAGACGAGCTCGAGTAAAGATAACCATTAAGGGAGATAATTTGAGGACACTAAATGGTCAGTCTACTTTTCATATTAAATTCTTTCGTGAGCTCTATTATTGACCTTTATTCTGATCACTCACCGTTTGTGAGGAAAATGATATGATAGATAGATATGTAAACCTATCCGTTTAACTCTTCGATATTATTATCGTGATGCCTCCTACCGTATTACCATGGGTTTAGTAAAAGATCTTCATCATCGACAGAAAGTACACCAGCTTCTAATTAAATTCCTAATTTAATCAATTATTAAACCTCCAGTCGTTGAGGGATACCCAACCCAGTTCATGATAATGGTCGTTCTGCATGATTTCTTTGAAGAGATGAAGAAATCGGAGTTAATATGTAGTAAATGATCAAGCCCAGTCAGGTGCTGCGTAACCAGGGAAATTGTCGTGAAAACACTTCGTGAGAGACGTGATGAGCATTCAAGACACGAGAGTGAAATGCATCTGAAATTAAAACTTATAAGAAAATAATGATGAAGTATAGGCATTTTTTAGAAGTACAAGCGTTAAAGGACTAAGACATCATAAGACGTTCAGTGGAGACTAAACAATGGTCCTAGAATACTGCCATGAGTAAAACTGCCATTTTACCCCAAACGTTTTATGATATATGTGCTCGCAAGAGGTTTGTTTTCGTTTGTGGTACTTGGTCATTCAGTTGCTAAGGTTTGATGCGTGTTCTTTCAATTCAGACACCTAAGAGCGGTGTAATTCAAAATCGTTCCCATCACTTAACCCGATCCCCTCGGCTGGAGTCGCAGCGTGCGAGCTCGTATGGAAGGGGTCGTCGTCGCTCCTCGGAATGGCTGTGGGATGACCACCTCAGCAGCACGTTTGCTGCATGGTCGTTTGGACGAAGGCCGCGAGGGGGCAAGGTCACAGGGCGCTGACCGGCCTTCCCTCGACGGGGGGAGCCAGCAGAGGGCGATGGCTCAGGAGCGATTGAGCGGTCGCCAGATTCGCCGTGTGTCGCCCGGCAACGCCGCGGGGTGCCCGGGGCTCACGTTGGCGAGGGGGGGTGGGGAGGGAGATCCCACAATGTTGTGTGTAGAACCTTTTGTTGTTGGTATGCGTTTGGCGCCCTCCCGAGGAATGTCTCCTCGCCGGGCACGCGCGCATTCCGGCGCGGAGTTAATCGCGTCACGCCCACCGTAAACGCCGGGGAACAGGGATGCGGATGGAAATGCCATTGTTATTAATACGGCCATCGAATCCGCGAATCTACTGTCCTCCTCTCACCGGTAACGCGGATGTCCTGGGGTAAAAATAGCCCGGGGAGCTCCGTTCAGTTCGGTCTCTTTGTATTGCGGTTTCCTTTACGCGTATCACAATTGGAAACGATTTCTGCCTTGCGAAATCTTCGCCATCCTGAATTACATTCGAAAGCCTAGGCTGAAAAGGGTTTGTTCCAGAGAGAGGCACGGAGAGGTTTAAATATTCTTTCTTCCCTCACACAACTCGCATTCACAAAATTGAACCACGAAATTCCTATTACAAAAACATTAAGTTCACCTGAATTTAAATGATAAGAGGATGGTGCCCTAAGACCACCTGACATACGGCCCAGCATCGGCTCAAATCGTCCGCCATCGTCTTCAGGTTGAATGCGTCATTCACCCTGAAGACGATGGCGTACTTACTAGTAGCCTTCGAAACGTTGGTGCCTACCAACGCCTGGACCCGGTCGGACACCCGAGAACTTTTCCTCCTGTCTATTCGCCGGGAAAACCTGAGATCCTTNCCCGAGAACTTTTCCTCCTGTCTATTCGCCGGGAAAACCTGAGATCCTTCATTTTGTCACTTTTATTTGAATAAAATTTGCTTGAAAATTACTCAAGATTAGTTTTTTTAGTCATACTCATTCTTGAGATTGGCAGAAACGCAAAGTGTACTTTACTTCCTAAGAGCCTGTTGGATAGTTTATTTGGAGCTGAACTGATTTTTAATATGATAACAACTGATGATGTTACTGTGCAACGAAACCGGTCGCGTGAAATGAAGTGTATTTTCTTGTGGAAGAGCAGGGTTACTTTATTTACCCAGTCAAGTCATGAAGGAGTTACACAGTTTAGAGCCACCAACAGTTTCTTATGGTGAGCTGAGCTGAAAAATTTGTCCAACCCCGTGAACCCGAACGTTCGCGGTTAGAAACCACGACATCAGTCACCGTACCAACCAAATACTGGTATTTAAGAGGACATTCCTGTTAAACCTTTTCAAATTTCGAGCTGCTTTTATAAATACGTACAACGCAATTTTATGTATATATATATTTTTTTTTAAATTCGAGTCAAAGCCTTCAGTCACCGGAATATGAGCCACGCACACTTCCCCGCCTTCTTTTCAACCGAATGCAATCTAATTAATGGTCAGGGGCGTTAGTGTGTTATCTTACCCCTGTCCCCGTCACTAATTTATAAGTTCATTCAGCGAACGGCGAATGAAGATGGGATCGCCGTTTTTGCGAGCCATCCCTCATAAGCGGTCGAGTTGCGCGCGCGGCTCGGGGGATAATTTGCGTGCTCGCGGCGCGTTTAGCCTCACTCTGAACCCCCTCCCCCGAGTGCATCTTCCCTCCCATCTACCCACGCGGCGAAATTTTTATTACGGCGTCGACGGCGGAGCCCGTCGGGTTCCAGCCCCGCCGCTGAGTATGGAACGGGGGAGTATGACTCCGATCTCTCATTCCCTCCCTCCCTTTCTCCCCCATAACGCGGTGGGGCGAAGGAAAATCTCTCCGGAGGCCTGCGAAAGAGTAGGGATAGGTGACTGTGGGAGTTGGAGGGATCGGAACGGAGGATCCCTCGGGAACGCACTCGAAGACCAGCGGATAATTGAGAGGCGTGGCACGATCGGCGATCGCCCCGGCGCTTATAAGGGATGATGCCGCCGCGGGGCACGTCGAAGGCGGGTGGAGGGGGTTGAGGGGGACTCTGGTGATCTCCCGGACAAGGGGGTTGTAAGGTATCCGAAGGGAGGGATCGTCATGGGTAGGGGGGATGGGTGGTAAAAGTGGGACACCCCTTAGGCCGCGACCATGCGGAGGGGGATGAGATTTGTTTCCTTGATATATGTGTTCGTTGTTCAGCCGTTTCTTGTTTTTGGTTCATTTTTAATGTGTCAATATTAATTTATCGGCTGCATTAGAGGAAGATAATTTATCGATTGTTTAAATTTGTCGCCGGCGTCAATTCATTAACTCTCCCGAAGACAAGTATTGCCGTTCCCTTCCAATTTATGGGGTGGACAAACACTTTTGGTATTATCGTTTTTCATATTCTCACAGGTAGGATTAAAGTGTTTTTTTCTCGGCCATTGTTTGTGTAGTCATTTTTTAATGTATCAATATTTATAATGATAATATAACGTGATTTTGTATTTCATTCATTATTCGGCTGAGTTTAAAAGAGATGATTATTCAATCATTATATTTTTGGATCGATATCGTATTATTAATTTTTTCTAAAAGCAATTATTATTTATTTCTTACTTAGCTTCGCTCCATATTACTTGGGTAATAGTTCTTAATGCATCCAATGAGGACATGTTGAAGCCACTCGTATCTTTATTGTCATGCTTTTCATGGCAAATTATTGGCGTATTTATATTCTCCGCAATGATGTACTATCACATTTTTCCTCCCTTTCCATTTTGTTTTCCTTTCATGCTTCTTAACTCGATGGGCACTTCAGTCTCTTTGACCGTGAAAAAGGTCAAACCACGTATGATTTTAGTTGACCGGTAAACTACATGGCTAAACCGGTGTCGGAGTGGGCAAACCTGGAGGAAAAAGAAAGAAGTTTTCCATAAGCAATGCGGCGGTAAATACCAACTTGCATATATTTATCTTTCCGATATGTGAGTTAGATTTCATAAGCACCGCCTGGTAATATTCCGAGGAATCAGTCTGCGAGCCATTATGCATGTTCTCGTCGGAGGCATGTGAATACATCGAAGGTTAGATATGCGATCGTCGGTGAATATTAATAGTTGATTAGGCGACCACTCCCTGCCGACACCTGCATCTTTGCGGGCGCATGGAGCGGAGGAATTACTTTCTGTGAAATAGGTGAGTGGGATGAGAAGGCGGTTTTGTTTTTGAAGGGAAAATGGGGGTAAGGAGGGTTATGGGCAATGGCCGATTGGTTCCGGGACCGATGGTGGGGGACGTCCATTGTTGGCGGACGCGATTGTCTATTTTTTTTCCTCGGGCGAAGGGAGACTTCGGACGGAGTTATGTCCGTCCGGAGACGAAATTGACGTCCTGTCGTCGCGTTGAATTCCATTCCCGTCTTTACCAAATAGTCCCAAAGTTGACCGCAAAAACGTCTCTGTTCTAATTCGTACGCCAGTGCATTTCTTCACGGCCTAGAGAAGGGAGGATGGATTTTTCATTCCGCAATGAGGTTAATGGCCTGATATTGTGGAGGTGGGTACCCTAAGAGGCATTTTCTCCGGAATAATGGATGTCTATAGGCATATGAGGAGGTTTTGTTGGATCGTCAAATGTTATGGTGGGAATTTGTACGGAGATATTGCCTGATGGTTTCTCGGGTGCGGGGAGACTCAATCCGTGGCATTGCTGACCCACTTCAATCTTTGCTGAGCTCGAAATTAGCGGACTGTTTTCCCCATTAGAAATTTACTTGAAAGTATATACATATTCGCAACCGTTTTATTTTTTTGGATCGGTCACGCTAATAGCATTATTTGGGTGTGCTTCTATGGACTTGTTTATTTTTTACGCATGTAACATGTAGAAAGATAATAAAATCAAATTTCTATTGAGCTCTATGACTGTAAAGAGAATGGAAAGATAGGATAACGGTATTTTTTGTTTTAGAGACTGTCTTTGAAGATGATTATTTTCTAGTAAAAAGCATCTTTAAACAGGAATTCATACCAAATACTCTCTCTATCATGAATTTAGGGAGTCAGAATGGGGACGATTATGCAGAGACAAATTAAAATGAATTAATGTTGGGATATCATTCTCGGTCAGATCATAGTACCGTGAAGTGTTACGTTGCGTTGAAAATTACATTCACCATTTATTAGAAAATCGTCCTCACCCTTAGTCGGAATTCATCTCACGACATTCCGCGTTGTTTGGCTCCCACTGCGCACAAATCTAATCTGAATGCACGCCCATAGCGTGTGCTCGTCTCTTTTATTCTAGCAAACACTTTGAGACTCGTGCATTTGGCGTGTTCCATGCCTCGGGCCACCAACTGAAAAGCATAATTTGCATAACTCGAATATAATGCATGCATACGCACCCTGTATGCATTATCGTTTACATTCATTAATAAATTTCATAATTCTATTGAGTTGATACTGTGAGTTTTGGAAATTGTGTTTATTCAATTCCTATTTTAATTTAATTATTAGTTTAATATGTGCTTGTGTATCCATTTTCAATTCGCCTACGATTCTAGTTGTTCCAGTTAGTGTTTCCTGTTAACGAAGTTTAATTGAGAGAAAATTTTATCGATGACCTTTAATGCTTGCTGAAACCAAATTGTGAATCCCCAATTTTTTGTTGTCAAGTCCGGATAGGTTATTAGCAGGCATCAAAGGACAGCGGAAAACATTTGATTACCGGAACACCTGCTTGCCCACTGGCATTTAATGGGGGTCACTGAACCTATTGACTACAAGGAGTACTACAGAAGTGGAAACATAATATTTCTGTCTTCCTAGGCGATAATGAGTACAAGCTGTCGACGCGCCCGTAAGCACCGAAAGCAACCAAGCGGTGAGCGTTAAACCCAGTTCAACCCCTCACCATCGATGCAAGACGCCTCACTCGACGATATTCAACGTGGAGCAGATGCGCTATTCGCAACTTGAATACTCTTAAGTGAAAGTGCTAACACGTATTTTTAAATCTATCCTTCAATTCCAGTTGAGTGATTTAAGAAATAAATCGTTTTCGAACCAATTTTCACGTCGTATAATTAATCGTATATTTAAATTGGCGTTAAATCTTGTATAATCCTCCGATAAAATTTGCTTTCCAAACATTTAATAAGAATCCTCAGAGATGCATAAATTCTACTGACAGATTGGGAGTATGTAGTCGGTGACGATTGTTAGTTAATGTAAAGGAAGTCATTTGGTGTTCTTAAGGTTAGGAAAATGAACGTTTCTCCTTGGTGTGCATTGAATGAAAACGCATGTGGCATTGTAGTCGACTCTAATTTTCCTTACGACTCATCGAGTCGATTTGTGCGCACGACATTAGACTTCAGAAACTCGGTGGCCGGGCTCTGGCATTTCCTTTTTAACTAAAGCAAAAAAAACGTACGATTTGACCCTTTTACTAGTATATTCATGTTTGGCAGTGTCGTAGGCCAGTACTTCGTGTTAGGATGTTGATTGGTTGGTATAGGGTTCAATTCCGGGTGATGGCTCCCATGGTAAAGCCAAAGCTACGTGCTGCAGATTTTGCTGTGGAACCCAAGACCCAAAAGGGAAAGGAGCTGCTTCCCAGATCATTTTCATGTGAAGTTCGAACGTCTTAAGGCTCTAAGCTTAAGATGAATTTCGTCCTCACCTATAACAATGACCATTATATCGATGATAACTTGTGATTTTCCCTGAAAAAAATGTCATTTAGTTTTCGGTAACGTAAATCCACCCATTTAGGCTTTCTGATTATTAATAAAGAGAAATCGGTGCAGCGAAAGGCCATGCATCGATTCATTTTTTGTCGCCCATACCCTTCCGTTCACATCCACGCTCACTTGACTCTTCGCCCTCCCCCCGAGATTTCCACCCCCTCCGTCCCTCACCCCCAATTCACCCACGATCTTGATACGGGAGGAAGCGGCGGCGGGGGTAGGATGGGTGGTACAAGCTTTTGACTAATCACCTCACCCCCTCCACCCTCTTCCCCCATAATCCAAGCACCTCCCAATATGTCGGCGCGTCCCGCGGGAAGAGTCCACGTTCCTCCCTCGGCCCCGCGAAACTGGATCTCCCCCACCCGGATGCACGGCGATTTCACGCCGGGACGATTGAAAGGATCGCCCCCGGTGAGGGGGGGAGAGCGGGTGTGGCAAAGGGCGGAAGGGGAGGATTGGTGGGGTGGGAGAGAGAGAGAGAGAGAAGAGGTACGTACAAGTGCGAGGGTTAGGGAGGGGTAGCGTCCATTGTTGGGAAGGGTTTAAGGGGCCCAGGGGGTTGGTTAGAGAGTCAGGCCACGCGCCGATTGTCCCAGGGCAGTTAAAATTTATTTCCGTCCGCAAGAATGGATGAGTCCAGCCGGAGGATTTCTAGGCCTGCCATCAAAAGCAGTTTAATAGCATTCCCGCTTCATTCGGGGCGGATATCGTCTGCGTCTAAGCTGCTCCCCATCCCGGAGAGTCTTGGCGGAGACAAACGTTGGACTCCACATTTTTTTGCCTTTTCCTCATGCATTCGCCGAAGAGAACACCGTGAGGGAAATGCTAACGCTCGCAGTGAATGTGAAATCATGCAACGCTACAATGAAATAAATATGAGTTCAACATTAGGTATAAGACTCAAGGTATTAGAAACGTGTAATTTCCAGTCTTCCCAATCAATCCTAATATGATTTGTGCTTGGATGACTCTTCGTTCTTCCGAGTAAAAAAGCATGTGGTTGACTATTTTGCGGTGAGTCCATTCCATCTCTCTATCTTCTAAATATTAGTGTTTCGGTATCGCTTTTCCAATGACGTAGTGACGATTTTACTTTGCCATTCTCACGAATGGGTTAACTTTTTATCAGATTGATTATAATTAATTTCTGGAACAAACTCTGTCTTACATATGCCTCGCATTCAGGAGGGTTTAAAAGAATCTAATATCTTAAGTGACGCACGGATATGTCTCCAAATTTCCATGTACGCCACCATAATCGATGAGGGACGAAGAGTTTACGACGAGAACACAGGATGGCAGTGCCCACTTATATATTCTTACAATCGCTCTTTTTTTAAATTATGCATATCCATCACTTTTCACCCCTCGTCCGTGCTTCTTCAGGGGCAATCTTCCTTTATGTCGAACCCTTTATGAAAGGAAAATCATACCCTAATCATATTCTTTCACCACCACCACCACAAATTCCCTCCGTAACGCCTTTCCAAATTGTGTATAGACACCGCGAACAGCATACAAATATTTACCTATCTTTTTACAACATAATAGCACACGATATAGGACACAATATCCAATCTAAAAATACTTTTTCCAATCAATTTACTTTGGTGTCAGATAGGCGCTGGAACGCCTTGAGAAGTCTGTATGGATTAGGAAGCGGTGAGTGCTATCTGTGCCATCATTAATTGAATGTTGTATGTTCCACGAAATCACGCCTATACACTCTTGATTAAACGTGGTGGAGACGGCATATGACGGGAGCACCAGCCATCCTATACTGGGATGGAATGAAGGGTATCCGGAATACGTGGAGTGCCTTCGTCGGATCTCTTCGGCCGAAGGTCTCTCTCTCTCCAATTCTCCTCCCGTCCGGCACCTTCTCCCCGGCGGCTTCCTACTTTCCGGTACCCGCGGCATAAACAAGAGCGCCAGTCTCCCGTCACCCACGAGGTCGATGTCCTTCCTTCCTCGTTCCTTCCCGGTGATCTGTGAAAGGGATGCATACTTACCCCTCGGTCGTACATAGGTAGTACGTCTACGTGAGCCTTCGCGAACTGCTCGCCCTCCTTCCTCCTTCCAAAGCCCTCCCTCTACCCTCTCCCTCTTAGTCTCTTCTTATTCCCTCCCTCCCCCGAGTTTTTCTACTTTCCACTCGAAGCATCTCCCGTTCAGATTCTGCGGTCTCTTACGGTAACGGTCGGTAGCGGGTAAGGTTTATTTGCCACCAGCTCCGTCGTTGAAGGCTCGTGTGAGTGTTATCGCGTGCGTGGAAACTTTGCATCGAGTGCTCTTAGATCCGGCAAAGGCGATTGCCGTAAAATGAGGGAGCCTATCTTTTCGAAGCCAATGGTTCTAAAATGCTAGCAAAGAACTGGTATTTAAAATATTGGCAGTAAATTTGGAAGTCACGCGAGCAAATATTTCGTTATTGTATGATGTTTTCTATTGCTACAGGACCCAGTTTTGTAATGCTAGTTAACCATCTTCTGGGGCAATTCGAATAATAATAATAAATTCATGGAAAATGAAGGCAAAGGCATTTATCCAGCATTTATTTTTTTTAATGTCTGTATTCCGTGTGGCTTTTGTAATTTAGCAATTATCTTCTTCCTTGTCTGATAAATTTCGAGTTACGAGTGAAGGTAACCGGCATATTTTTTCATCTTCTAATTTTTCATTAAGCAGTGAAGTGGCGTAATTTTCTGTTCTGAATGCTGATCAATTTATTCTGAGTCTGAGAATTCTTCATGTTCCAAGATTATTCTAGATTGCGTTCATTTTCAATATGTTTTTATTTTTTCATGGGTCTTTTGCGTGCCATATGATCAGGAGAGGCAAAGAGTAATTTAAGAATATTGTTCCAGGGAAAATGTACAAAAATCCGATCCGTGTAGTCTTTCAGTCTTCAGAAAGAATGATTTGAATGCTTCGTAATTTTTCTCGCAAACGAGGGAAGTAGTCACGACCACTGCTTTCGGAGTTCGTGGATCCAAAATACACAACACATCGACCTAGCACTTGTCAGCTCGTTTCGAAATCACCAAGTTTTCCTGCCACGTCCTTCTTTTTTTGTGAAAATCGACTAAATCTCTCCCTTTTCCACCCTTTTCCGTGCCAATGAAGACAAAACGGAGCGCCAAAGATGAATTATCTCGGAGGCGCAGTTCTCGAGCACATCATCCAGATTCCTCGGATTCTTCCGAAGGCAGGAAGATACTTAGCTCTTTCGCCAACAGCTGTACAATTTTGTGGTTTGTGGTATTTCTTTCTGAACGTCCCCACTCCTTTCCTCCCCCTCAAGAGACCACGCAATCTCTCTCGTAGAAGAAGTTTCACATGGGAATCGAGGAAGGGTCGGAAGAATGCTGTGGATCTCCTGAGGAATGACGTGGTGTAATGGCGTTATTCCCCAAAGATGGACAGGGTCAAGGAAACAGATCAGGGAGTGAATAATGGAGTGACTACGACAATCCCACATCTTTGAACTTGGACAGGACTAGAGAAACTTGACTATCAGCAGGAATAGGAACGCGGCAGATAGCAAGCCGACGGATATCCCATCTGTAAGGTCAGATTGCGAAGTTAATGACCCATGGTAATTTTTATTTTCCGACTGGATTCTGAAGAACAGTTGCTACCTTTCTCCAGGACACCTACTGAGTGTCGTAAATGTAATAAGGGCCCTGGTAATGTCTACGTCAAACTCTAGGTAGCTCAGCTGAGTATATACTTTAGAACTTTAGGGCTAAATTAGGTATTTTAGGTGGTTTCCGATTTCTGTGGTATTTTTAAATTAAATATTTAACCTTCATGAAGATTACAGAATATTTGAGAATGGATGTCTGACATTGGTACCTAATTATTCCTTGACAAGGAGATTGATTATTTTAAAACGAATGTTTGGGAGCAGAACGTACAAATTTCAAGTTTTAGTACTTTTGAAATTGAATCTCTAATCGAGTTTCCGTGAGGATTAACTATAACGTTCTATAATTATCATTTAAGGTGAAAATTGATTTTATTTTCGGTATAGAGCATAGGGGATAGGCAGCAGACGGTGAAGCTCCCTTAAAAAAAATCTTTTCCATGACACGAGCTATTTATTTCCTACCCCGCCAGGAGCCCGGACGCGCCTAGTGATTCGGTAACCAGATATCTAGGGCCTCCTATAGGATCCCGGGTGCCTACTTCTCCTCTAACGTCTAGGAAGCCAGCCGGTTTGTGTGTGCGGCTGCGTGGGCCTCTGGAGCTGTGGTCGACTTCCCGTTATGATTCGAATGAGCCACCTTCATTCCACACTTTGTGCTCTGCAACCCCCACTCCACTCGTTGGGAGAGTCGGGTGGGTGGGTGTGATGGGATGGAATGGGAAGAGGAACCGGGAGTGTGATGGGCAAGGATTGAATAGATCGCCGACAAAACGGGCTTAAAAAAACCTCGCCTCTTGCCCCCCACGACTCTTCCTTTACCTTGCCCTTCATCCGTCACGATATCGAGAGGAAAATTATATTTTTGGTCTAATGCTCGGTTGCCTCAATTCGTTCGCCAGCGTAATTCACCTGCAATCCTAGGCTACTTTGCATTCATCATTGCTCATGCCATGCTTCCATTATATGCATTTATGCGTGACAAGTATTTTATGTCGCAATCGTTTCACTTATTTGTGCTACAAGTTATATTCTGACGCTGTCTTACTCTTAGAATGTATTGAATGCTACCGGAATTTAGGTGCATACCAACTAATTTTGAAGAAAATTTTTGCGGTTTACAATTTGGAAAAGGTGCGTTCTATTTTTTCATGCTAATAAAATACGATTCAAAGTGCTCATGATACGTAATTTTATCATTTCTAATCATGAAATGGGCTTAGTATTAAAAAAAGTGGAAAAATTGTATTATTATATTATTCCCAACGGATTTTAAAAACATTTTTAGACTCTGTTCCTTTAAAAATGGAAAAATACGAACAACTTCTGAAGTAGTATTTATATTTTCTGGGTGAAGAGTTGGTTCTTTTAATCATCAAGGCACTAAAATTAAATCCACGGAGGAAGAATGTAGAAAATAATAGAAATAAGTATCAAGTAATATCCATTCATTTAATAATAATCATAAGATATTCTCGTAATAAATTATATTATATTCTGTATTTATAGTCGACTGCTAACTTACGAAGTTCCCGCGCTCCATAATGGTCTGATCCTAAGGATATTCGTCACCTAAACCGATTCTAGGCAAGTAGCGTTTCGTTGCTTGCATAGTCCACTGCGTCCAGGAGCGCCTTGACACCTCCCCATTAATGCTGACTACCGACTGTCTCAATGACAATGGGATTGATGACGCCGCTCATACAAACCCTTCTGCTGCAACTCGCTGAGCCTGGCTTATCCACTCTCCCGATGGCACCACTCTGAACTTTGCGTGACGTACATGAGCGTTGAATTCTGCATCTTTCTCCCGGGAGTGAAATATTTTGGACTAAATCGTAAAGGAGTCGAAATTAACCCCACCAAAATTCCACTTTGCGCCGCGTCTCCTTCGTAAGCGTAAACATAGCGAGAAACCCCACTTTCTGTCGCATCGATCATCCGCTTAATGGTGGCAAAATACCCTTGTATTTCGACGTTTTAAAAGTGACGGGTATGCCTTCTCCTATAATTATGGTGTTCAATAATTCCTCAAAGTCGGTTGCAGTCGGTTCGGTTGCTCGTGCCAGTCTTATGGAGACCGTGAGGTATACATTGTTACTGGCCCTGACGCCTTGAGTGTGCGGGCAGGCATTGCTGAAAGAATTTGTATCGTTTACCTGTCAGCTTAATCAAAACTTGAACTTACTCGTCTTCCACGACCAGATAGTGTTTCCACAATACTCAATGTGTGGAAATTTCTGACCGTGCAATCTGGTGGGGGCTTGCAAGTTTCCATGTGCATGCAACATTTTAGGCGATAGTGATTTTTAAGAAATTCGACATTAAATTTTCACACGCCGAAGAAATATCATCTATTCGTCTTCCTGTGTTCTCTCCGCTATTTATTCTCAAGCTTATCTATCTCTCAATCTTCCTTGTACTCTTCGAGCAACAGAGGAAACCGCCCGAGATATATGAGATAAGGGTAATTCTCTGTCACCGCTTTTGTAACGGTCGAGCCCTTTTTATTCGGTGAATGGTGTGGGGAGTCAATCGCATAGAGTCTCCCGAAGTAATTCCCTAAGGAGGAATTTATGAAACCTGCTACGAAGAGAAAAATATGTTTACGATCGTCACGAAATATTTCGCTCCTGAAAATCCCGTTAGAGTGGATCTTTTAGATAGGTCGTAGTCGTTAAATGGGATTGAGTCGTATTGGGAGAAAAAAGCGAACAATTATTGAGCATAAATATAATTCGAAAAAATATCGGGGATTAC
>LYUA01000080.1:58580-75843 GCA_002093875.1 Calopteryx splendens | reverse complement strand
CTTGACCCATGTGTTGGATTTTTTTACTCAGTTTTATTTTACACGTTTCCTTCGTGGAGTTTTTCCGAGCCTTTTCTAATCTAATCTTTTTCCTACTAATTGCAAGTATTTCCAACTTTTTAACTATCTGCTGTGGTTGTTTTCGATTAGTCTCGTTTGTGTTTCATGCTCAATTCGTGATGTATGTTGGAATAATTAGTATAGTGCGAGAAGACAAATTCTAAAATCTTCAGCTGAAAAATTTCTTTTTTCTCTTTTTTTTTAAATGTAGCAATGAATGATAAAACTGACTTTTTAAACCAATTTAGTTCCCTTCGTAAAACAGGTAAATCTTTTCCTTCGTATTTCTGACTACGTTTAGGGATAAATTAACTATTAATTATCTTTGGTCACCAATTCCTTAAGAGGTTATAGTTAACGCCTTTTCGAGTTCCTACTATTGTTGCTGATAAATAAGGGAATAACTATCAATGCCCCTCGTTGGTGAAGTGACGAGCCAATGTAAAGAATTCTGCGTGAAAGTACTTGTTCAAAAGTGAACCGCAGATATTTTTGTCTTTAGCAACAGTTTTAAGACTATGAATTCTCCAATCAGTAAGAGGGGACATCGAATTCTCCACTTCGCAATTAATTGCGATTGATAATTTGTGACGAGAAGATTTTTGAATGCTCTTCTATTTCTAAGTTTGAATTCATACTAGCGTCTGGTGCTCTATATTTTGAACATTCGTAGACGTTTTTTGATTGAGGACCTTTGATTGAGTTTCAAACCCTATAAACAGTTATCTAGATTGATCTCAGTTCTGCTGTCGTGCGAGTTCTTAACTGCAATTAACGCAACGCCCACGATTCTATTCACTTCGTCATTGATGTAAGCGTAAGGTAAAGTGAAAGCAAGGATCTTCGTAAATGTTCACTGTCAGCGATTTAATAAATAGCCAATATTCAATTCCTACAATAATACTTTGACTGAGGTGATGAAATCCATCTACTTATTAATTACTACGAAAGATATAGTGTCCTTGGTAGTTTATTGGTGCTGACACAAACCTTGCTGATGTATTTAATGGGGTGGTTTTTGTTTTCAACTTATAGAAATGACCATTAACATAGAGTATCTGCCCCACCACGGCCAAGAATTTGCTATTATGTTTCTTACTTTCCAGGAATCCTATAGTATTACTCTTGAGGACCAACTTTTATACTAGGAGAGCATAAGGTAAAGGAGAAATGGCTAAAGGAGTACTTTGCGGCACCCACCTGTTGCCAGATGTAAGGAAGGTGACTTCCTCCTCTCCGCCGGCCTTAGTTCATCTGAAAGGAGGTAGCTATTTTACGTCGAAGTCTTTCTCTCTCATGCAATCTCCTTTTATTTTCCGCGTTTGGTAGGTACTCAAATTATCATGTGCTTATGCTGTGAAAATTCATGATGGATCATTTTCATAACGCATTTTACATTTTGGTAGTAGGTACTATTGTGTGTGAGCATGTAACAACGATTAGCTACGATAGCTTTATACCATATTCTGTGCTTAATTTTTCCTTAAATGCCATTAATTTAGGTACCTACCACTCTATAGATTACAACCCCCTAAAAAGTTGAGAAAAAATTGCTCTCGTAAAAATTTGAACGACGCCAATAGCCATCCTCTAAAAGGTTCTGACTTCTGTTCTTACACAATAGTGGTGTCTACACCGTAGTGAAAATAAAACTAGGGATATGCGAATCGATAGTTCTCCGTAAAACCGTATTGATAATTAGATTCGAATTCAAATTAATTAAAAATCGAATTAAGTTGAGCATTAGTCAATTTTGGCCCTCTAACAAATGTTACGTAAATTTTCATATTATTAACAATGGTAGTCTACCAGTTAAGATACGTTTTTGACGGGTTCAGAGACTCAACCACTCCAACATTTCTTGGCCCTGCCTAACTACACTAAGAACCGTAGCAACCTACACTACAATGCACCGTTCTTCATCCCCGCGTACTTTCTGCCTCTCTTCAATATTCCCGTTCAGCATGCCTTATCTTTTCTTCCCCGACCTCGCTTTCCCAGCATTCTCCCCTCTCTATCGCAGTCTCCAATATCCCTTCGCCTCTCTCATTATGCACTTCGTCAATTTTTTCCTGCCTCCTTTTGAATTTCACCAGTAGCCTTCTCTCCTGCCCTACCATGCCCAGAACTTCTTCGTTCGTTTTACTTTCCGTCCGTTTCACTTTGTCTTGCCTTCTTCACACCCACATTTTAAAACTCTCTAACGTATTCTTGTCATCTTACATCCACGACCAAGTACTCGAGCCATAAAAATCCACGCACCATATCAACGGCTTCACAAATCTATTCTCAACATCCCTGCCTAAGGCCTTACGGCCCACCATCAATTCTTCCCCTTCATCCCATTCCCCTTCCTCTTCCCCTTCATCAATTCTTTCCTTTTTGTAAAATCTTCCTTGCCTATGGAGTCCTCCTGTCCTCACCATCTTGCCCTCCTTTCCCTGAGACACATCATATTCGTTCTATCTTCAGTATTTTATGCCGTCCAAGGTTAACGTGCATCTTCTTCAGATTCTCACTATCTTCGTTTTCTTTTCATTGATTCTCATGCCATATCTATGACAATGTCTTTTTAGTGCACTCAGTAATAAAAGTTTGATCATCCACGAGTCTGACTTTATGAGTTCCCCTGTGTGAGTAAAAATGAGATTTCGCCTCTGAGTGCACGACACAATTATGCTTAAATAAGTTTGAGTGTGTCGAAATCGCGCACTTTGAAAGCATAAAAAAGGTGTTTGTTTTAATGTTGATAATAAAGGTACACTAAAGATTATCAACTAAAGATTGAGATTTTATACATTGATTGACATTGAGATAATCAACTAAATTGCATCTCATGTGAGTTAGAAAAACTTCAATTGCGGCAGGATATACCTTTTAATGGAGCTGAGAAGAGGGGAGTAAAATAACTACCCCGCCCTAATTTTTTAGCTCCAATTGACCATGCCTAAAAACGGTACTGGTACCTAATTAGTAGTTACATATTTATAAGTAATAATGATAAATTTATGAATTTATTTTTTAATAACCTAATGATCACTGTAGGGGTGTGCCCATCAGAAATATACCTTAACCGGTAGATTAACTTTAATATTAATTATAAATAAAATCAGGGAGCCTAACTGCATTGATTATTTCTCTCGCTGAACACCTATCGCCGCTCCCTTTCGGGATAGAAAATGACCTCAATAGCGAATCGCCTCGAATTTGTTACCCTAATCACAAAAGAATATTTACTGCTTCCAATGCCCTATATGTATTATTTTTGTTCCTTTTTATTCTTAAAAAATTTCCCTCTTGGAATCTAAATACTTAGGAAGAGATTTTGTGTTCGAGAAAAGAATTGGTACACAAATTGCCTTAAGTAAAAATGTGAATTGCCTAAAAAACTATTCATTATATTGTGTATGTTTTGCGTACATTCTGCGTTCGTGATTTGGTACAAATAATAAGATAATTCAGTAAATCTCACGTTTTAAGTGGTCTTAGTACCTATAGACAAAGTCCGTTCTCAGTAGGACGCTACGTCGCGCGAATCGAGCAAGGTCAAGGTGCGGCACCCAAAACCTTTTTTACTCTCGCCTTGAAAAATATGCACTTAAATCGTTTGATGTTTTTATCAGTTATCTTTCGTTTGATGGTGCGATTTCGATTTTCGTCTTTCATATAAGTAATTACTTCTCACGTAAGATGTTAACCGTTCTCTTACTCATCACGACATCAATATAACAGGCAGAAAATAACGTTGTGAAATCCGATTGCTCGATACTTATCGTTAAAAGTGATTGTCATCATCATGCGGTTATCTGGAATCTGTTTACACGAGAAGCAAATGCAGGTAAGAACTGTGGACTCGACCCTTGGCTTTTGTCTGGAGAGGTCATGACCGGGTCGTTTCACCGAATCAGTGAGAGTGTCGATCAGCCTCCTCGGATGCCGCTTGGAACGATTTAGCCATCCCTCGCAGACGCCAGCCATCATCAAAGGACCCGAAAGGAAGCGTCAGTCACACACGACTCGTACACAAACCCTTGGAGGGCCCCCGCCATCAATCCGACCGTCAATGCCCTCAACTTGTATGCGGGACCTCCCGTGCGAGCGCCCGGTCCCTCCTCCATCCCCCATTTCCCCCCTCCCTCCTATGGCGTAACCTGCACGTGCCCTCTTGTCGAACTCGGAAGCACTCTTGTCAATCGGAAGCTCCCTTGAGATTCCGTAATCTGTGGCATTATTTTTTTTTTCGCCAGAGCGATTAAAATTCGTCTACTAATGTGTACTGGTTGAATCTATTACGCCATGCAGAACTTGGCTGGAAGCAAGGGAGCAATTCTTTAGAGTAATGCTTTCTGATTTTTCTCATCCTTTTATACTGATTTTCCTTTTTAGCCCTAGAATTTGTGTGCGTCCCCCCCCCCTCTTTAGTTGGTTTCATCCTCTCTCCAAGATTCAGTGTTTCATGTTGAATGCATTCCTTCTACCGACCACCTACATAATTGCCTCTCGTCATTAATTTATTATAATTTTACAACTTTTCTGTAGGAATGATTTCAATATGGTTTTACAAATCTACTTGCATTGTCCGTTGAAGGCCAATCTCGGGTTATTTTCTTTGTTTTTCTTCTTGCAATTTCTTTTCCTTGTTCTCTTGAGCATACACTGACCCTGCATCATCACAAGATTACATTTACTGTCAGTGCACCCGGGAAGCTTACGAAATGTTTTACTAGTTGAAATATTTGGTGCTTTTCCGGTGTAATGTATGTTGTCTTCACCCTCAATGTTTTATTTAGAATCTCTGTTTCACCATAATGCAGTCAAGTAGGCATGTTCTTTTTTCTGTGTAGATACATTAATGTAGATGTACAGTGTGCGTCTACTCCAAGACTGGTTTTTAAGCAGTGTTAGCTACTAACACCCAATTTTTATTGCTTTTAAAATCCTCTAGCCATTCATCTCTTTTGTTCCGTAGCCCCGATTTTTTTCCCTGTGGTACCTACTTCATTCTTGGCTTTCTCCGACGATGGCGTCCCAATCCACCAGGATAATTTGACTATATTTTCCCTTTACTTTTTTTTATTACTTCCGTGATATTTTCACAACTCCCTTCTATTTCTTCTGTGAACTTAATTTCTATCCGTACCATGGTAAGTTGTTCGCGTTAGCCTCGGCAGCTTTTTACTCGCATTCCAGTACTCTCCGGGAGCTATTTTTCATATCCTGCATATTCTATCGCAGATTCAGTGCGTATGACTCTGTATCTGTTTTTCCGTTCGTTTCCTTTTTTAGGTCATTTCATTTCCCTGTTAATACGAGGGTATAGTACGAGGTACAAAATACGAGGTAAGTATAGTAATATTCAAAAAGTAAGTACCGTTTTTGTATTTAAAAAAACTTTGCACTCCTTTGTTGTTTGAATTTATTTTTACATAAAACAGCATCCCTTAAATTATTTTATGACATAAAATTCGCCGATGTTAAGTTACTTTTCGCATCTGTATTGATCGTTTGTAATGCTTAAATCAATATAAGATCGGCCGACTGTGAAATACGATCTGTCATCCGATTTCTGAATGCAAGAAATCTCAATCCCGCTTAAATTCATCGGCAGATCGTTGATATTTATTGTGGCAGTGCAATGAGCAATGATATTGTTAGGAAATGGAAAATAATAAAGTTCAACGAAGGCCGAACGAATGTGCACGATGAACCAAGGATTGAGCGGCCATCTGTTGGTAATGGAGATTTGGCGAAGAGAAATTGATGAGAGAATTTTCGTTTGAGAGTCGGCGTTTCACGATTTCCTAGCCATGCGACGAATTTCCCGAAATTTCAAGAGTGCTCGTCCTCATTCAAGAGGTAGTGTTTGTCGTCAATGTCGGCACCGTTATTTGAAGAGGGAATAAACAAACGGGTCTCCAGATACGACAAGTGCCTCATCAACGGCAAAAACTACGCCGGAAAATAGTTTAAAATATGCTCTTTCAAGTAAAAATAAATTTAAACAAAAATACCATGTGAGAGGTTTTTTACTCCAAAATGGTACTTACCTCTTGAGCCCCCCTCGTATTTAGTAAGAATACCTAAGTCCATTCTTTTCATTTCCTTTGGTAGGTTCCCACAACTGGTGACCATTTTGCCGAGTATAACAGGATAAAATTGCTGAAGAGCATAAAAGGATAATATTTTCTAGTTTATTTTCCTACACATGATAAATCACTAATCGCATTGAGAAGCCAGGTTTAAAAAAACTTAAATCTACATCATGCATTATACGCAATCGATCAAAATCACAGCAATATATCCAAAGGTTGGTTTGGTAGGTGAGGGTAGAGCTCACCCAGTACTAAACCCAATTGCGTGTGAAATTCACACTTCAGGGTAATAAGGTCGGCCCATTCCTTTCCCTGTACCGCCTGTGATTTCCCAGGATCACCTGGTACCCTAAAAAAGGTAAGCAGCTTGGGTGACGCTGAGAGTGCCCTGAGGCATCATCGAACCCGGGCCCTCCGGTTAGTGGCCCCGCGCTCTACCCACTGAACTACTGCGCCTATAATGGGTACTTATTAACAATCTCTTGATTCTTATCGATAATATCTTGAATAACAGTAAAAAAACGTAGCAATTTTATGGTCACTACCTTTTTAATATTCTTACTGGTTTAAAATAACTGCACTGACGCTATAATTACTATTTTTAAACGCATAGTTGCTAAAGCTTGGAGCGTTTGTCTCTCAGTTGATTTCGTTTTTGAATACAAGTAGAAAATTCTCAATGGGTTGGTAAATTGTGTTTTACACTGAGCGAATATTATTTCACTATTAGCATTTTGATGTGCATATATGTCTTTTATCTTTCATTTCATGAAATGGTAAATCAGATAAAATTTTATTATAGCTTGATTACAAGTTATATCCCGACGTTCAGCTAACGGAACCCATTTGGTTTGTACAAAAAGAGTTTTGACGGGGGAACGCCCACTAGTCCGATCCACCCCTCCTGGCCCCAGTGAAACTGGGGGCGGCACAGAGAAAGGAAGAAAGGGAAGGCCAGGTCCCATTCTGAGCAGGCTGGTTTCACACGTTCTAGGTTCAAGATCGAGGTGATCTCTACCCTATCATTTATCAAACCAACCTTCAAGTTGATTGCCATGGGTCTTTTAAATAAGCTCTAACCATCGTCAAAATGTAACGTAACTCAATATTAGCATAGATATTACTTCTTTATTTTTTCCACCTATTTGTAGTAGTCGCCCTTATTTTTTTAACTAAATGGTTGGGCTCTTGAGGTGAAAGTAAAAAAAAACTTAATAAATGTAGGCATCACGAAATCCGTTGTTTCAGGCGTAACTTTGTGAAATCCATGCTGAATTCACACTTATTCATACTGAATGGAGACGCAAGCACTTGATTCCACACGACATTTTGTGGTGAATAACCAAGTGGAGGTATCTCGAATTATTTGTAGAGTGGATTGAAGTTTAATTCTAAATAGTTAAAAAGAAATCAATCGAGAATTCAGAATGTGTTACTCTCGTTATCCGTTATTCATACCCTCGAGGTAAATTGCGATTGATAAATTGGGTATTATTTATATTTTCAAGGAATCCTGTGTGTGGATTACGAGTGGAGAAAGTAATATTAATCACTGTTATTCAAGGTATGCATCAGCTATGGCCAATTGACTTCGAAGACAAGTGCCTTCGGATTTCGTTAGAAGACGTTATTCGGAGCCTATGTACCTATAATTTGCGAGCTGGAATACAAATCGCCAATTATTTTAAGTTATTCCTTACACTCCGGGGGTTAATCAAGCCGTGCGTAATAGCTTACGGAGAGAGTACCAATACACTTGACTGGAAATAAGAGCAAAGCATCTTGCCACGTGAGCGTGTTGGGAAGGCAGTGATGATGCGTTTTATTTTCGTAATAGTTTCCGTTCCCATAATACTTACCACTGCACAATACGTGACTATAAGAGTAGGAAACATGCACGGCAATGTGAGCATCCTGATTGTGAAAAAATGCGGAACAATAATAATCAATGTCATCAACAGCTGGAGATCTAGCATCCCTTGCCGTACATCCTTCCGGTGGGTTGCCGGGTAAAGTGTAGACTAGGATGGATGGTAAAATAAAACGGCAGTAAGGTCAATCAAAACAGTAGTTGTGTGTTGGGGGAAAACTCGATTTAAGTGTTTCACAGCTGGAATCAAACCGGGAAGTCCATTCTACTGGTTTATCTACTGCAGGTGGTGTCAGTAGTAAAGTCGAGTTTTCTGTACCTTTCTACATGTTGTTGCCTAGATGCTCTCTTCTTTACTGAAGGTATCTATCCTGATTTCTCAGATAACTTGACGGGGGGTGACTTACTTAAAACAGTAAAAAATACTTTGTGTTTATTACTATTTTAAATTAATACTTTGTATTTCTTACTATTTTAAGGTTTGTCAAACTCCAGCTATTTTCGATTCCAAATCAAACGGTAAGTAGTTATATTTCATTTTCCCAATCTCAGGTTACGGTTCCAACAGATCATCATATTAAGTATGCAATACAATACTCACACAGACGATAGGTACTGTAATACTGTGTTAAATTTTAAATATAATTTCAAATACAGTTTTGAATGCAAGTTTACACTACCTTCTAAGTGTAGATTTTTGTGATTCCTTGCCTTACAGGCCTTGCGGTACACAATGGGTTTCATGACACTGTAGATGTGCACATTCGAAACCACTGGAGGCCAAGAAATTTCTAATGGGATGCAAAATTACCCTTTCCTTTCGGATGCGAGGAAGCTTCACTAATCAGATGTTCATCATGGAACGGTATTCATGGATGGTGACTAGAAGAGAGTCTCAGAATCCAATTCTAGGATTTCAGTGAGTAGGAGAGTTCAGTATGAAATG
Organism: Calopteryx splendens; assembly: GCA_002093875.1. Classification (NCBI taxonomy): domain Eukaryota; kingdom Metazoa; phylum Arthropoda; class Insecta; order Odonata; family Calopterygidae; genus Calopteryx; species Calopteryx splendens. The sequence continues at coordinate 66,875 of LYUA01000080.1, read as the reverse complement.
AGGACATAAGGTAGGTCACTCATGAGAAACTAACAGCAAACCGTATCTGTACCGTATTAGTTACTTAAGGCACATTGGAAAATGCCTGCGCACGCAAGTAACTATTAATAGTGCTTACTTAGCGTTGCGGGAATATTAGAAGAACTAGGTTGGGAATCACTATCGAACGGGGGGTAAATTATAGGTCAAATGTCTTTTAGATATAGATAAGAAGCTGGTCTTTTCCTCATGATGTTAGGTATGTATTACTAACCCCGTCGCACTACGGTTGGAGAGATCACGGAAATAAGATCAGAGAGATAAATTGTAGAGACGGATAGTTTTTAAAATGCCATTTTTCCTGTGGACGATGAGGGATCAGAATAATTGACAAAGAGAGCGCTCAGGAAACAATATTTTACGCCTAGTTGGTATCCTAAATTTTATCTTATTTAATTCTACCCTTATTAAGAGTTCGTCCCGCATACTCATTTTGGTATTTTGTAATTAAATATTGTTGTTCGATTAAAGATGAAGGCATAATTTACTTCCAATTTTTGAATTTTGTAACCTCTCCGGATCTCTCTAAAATTCGTTGTATAATGCTGACTGTGAATGTCTGATGTGGAATCACCTCCTATCATGTATCCTAGTGGTGACTTGAAGGGTACTACATAGGTGTAGATAAACTATCGAACGTGCAAAAATGAACGGATAAAACATTAGTGAGAAAGCAGTTACTTATTCCACATCGTGCATAATGTTTTAGTAATAATTATAGAATTGTTCGCTCCAGGACGTTTAAATATTCTATGCTGTAAATGTGGCTTCAGATTTTTTACTCTCATTTAATGCTTCGACGTCCTCTTAATTTTATGATATTCAACTTCAAGTTAGTATGAACGGTCCCACGTTATTTATTTCCATCTAACCTGTCCGTGCCGCACATTTCATCAATCTACCTAGATTAATTGTCAAGACTAAAGGTTTCCTCACTTTGATGTAGTTCTTCCAAGATAAAAAATATATGAAACCTTCTTCGCGAGAACTTCAGTAAAAACATTCACTTACGCGAGAGAATAATTGTGTACAGACTTTTTTAATATCATGTTTTTATTTAAATTCCGTAGAAAAAAGTTCGATGTTCGAAGTAAAGTTCGAATTAACTTCCGCCGATGCTTAAATTATGATTAAAACAATGAAGTTATTGGAAGTTTGTCAAAGTATCTAAGGTGCCCGTTGGAACTTATCTAAAGTGGATAGTTTCATCGGATCTTTCTTTGATAGCTTGGTCCATACGTTGTAAATACGTACTCACGCATTCACCTAGCAGAGTTACTTAGTTGCGTTATTTCATAAAGGCCGGATGAATGAAAAAATTAACGCTAATCTAACGTTAAATTAAACTTGGAGTGAACTTCAAGTGCTTGATAGCCGACGGCTGCGTTCATGGAACAACTTAAAACTCGATATAAGTTACAAAGAATGATAACGAGCGAATAGGTCCGGTTTGAATAACGCTAAATAAACTTTAGTGCCTACCTAATGCTTGACCAAGCTCTCTAGTAGACTATTTCTTCGCACTTCACTGTAGTCAGTTGTCCGCATGTGATGTTGTTATGTGCTCATGGTAGTACTATAAACGAAAAGAATTGCAAAAGAGTGATGAAATATAGTCTTACCCAATATTATCATTAAACTTCACCAACATTCACCTATTTCGATCAGGGTAGGGTGTTTGCAATGGGTTAAAAGAAGGAAAAAACGTTAGTACCACAAGTAATTTTTTATCAGGTAGTTAAGTTAATTTTAACTATAGCTCCGAGTTAACTATTTTAACTTTTGGAAAAACGATCTCAATATTAATTTGTGTAACTAAAAAAGAAAATATCTTTAAATAATCCAATAATGCAATATTGAGAAATATAAGAAATAGAGAGAAATGGAGTTCTAGGTGCCCCATTTGGAACGCCTATTTTTTCAGAGCCGTCTCAGCTATTCAGACGCCTTATCTGTTTATGATTTCTAAGTCTTGGCGGCAAAACCAATTTAAGAATCCGGCGGTTGCATGTATGCACAATTCGTTCTCCACAATCACGCCGATTCGAGCCTCCTTATGCCTCCGCCTATTGGATGCTGGAGCCTTCTCATCCGCCATGCTCGGACATCGAATTCACCCACCCCCGTCTCCCTCTCCATCTCCCTGCCCCCACCTCCGAGCCGGTGTCCCTATAATCTCAAGCCACCCCTCTGCCTCCGCCAAACCTCTCCCTCCTCCCGCCACCCACGTCCCCAGAGGAAAAAAACTCTCACTTCGCCCCCTCATCGTCGTGTGTGATTGACACCGCATTGTGCCGCCCCATGGGGGCGAGAGGGGTGACGTCGGGCACTCGTGGAAACAGAAGACTCTCCAAATAGAGGTGGGAGAGGGAGGGAGGGATGGAGAGATGAATGATCGCCCGCCCACTGCTATATCGGCCGTGATGGCTTCTCCGTCGGGCGGTTGAAAGGGAGGCATTGGCGTGTGCGAGGGCTGCTCCCATTGGAGGCACCGAGATGGAGGCGGATGGAGTGTAATCTGCTGTGGAAACCGGAGAAATATTAGATCGAAGTTATTAGATGTTTACCTGCGTGGGTGAGAAGCAATTTAAGTTCCCTCCTTCTCCACGTAGTTCCTTCAAAAATTCCGCGCTAACATGTATCCTTGACATTGTTTGTTATTTCAGCCCATTACTTATGACCCATAGTAAGATTGCGTATGGAACGGGATAGCACTACTCCTTCCATAAGCCTTATCAGTTCCCTAAAAACCTTTTTCCACCCCTATCCATTGGTTCCTGTATCCCTGGCATTACCCGTTGGATGGCTTTTCATAGTATATGCCAGAATGTGTAGAATATATAGGTATATGAGAGTTGTGGAAAATTTAACGATAAGAATTACTGCAAAGTAAAGTGCATTAAAGTTAAGTATACCTAGCATAAGTAAAGTAATAGCATTTGTAAATGGGTGAAATAATAGCTAAGTAATTATATTCTTCATGGGGAAACAATCTTGTATAAGTATATCTTTATTTCATTTCGTCAGTATATGAGAACTGGTAAATTTCGTCGTACCTACTCGCTAAACCTTAGGTCATGGGTTCGAGTACCAATCTTTTGAAGTATTTTTAGTTTTTTATGGTGTATATAATAGCCTCTATCGTCGGAGAATTTTAAAATCTTTATTACTGCCATTACTCCCTATTGCTGTCATTATCGTGGTGTTACAATATGGAGGATTATGTCGATTTTAGGGGACTCTCTCTAAGGACAAAAAACAAATTTGTGGGGAATAATTCCGCTTGTCCGCAACACTTTCCTTGCCTTCAAAGTTTTTCGTGGCGTAGAGCGATACCTAAGAGTTTCAAATTTAATTTTCAATAGGTACTTTTATAATCAATTGAGGGATAGGCAGTAAATTTTTTACATGAATTGGGCGATGAAATGCGTTTTTAACGAAATTATGCGAATACAATTGACTAAACGAATGTGTTTGAAATTGTCATAATGTTTTTCATTGGTAGGGTATCAGAAAAAAAAATTCCAATAGGCATGTAAGAAACGGGAAATTTCGCTTGGATACGAGACTTCCTTCAGAAAAAAGGAAAGGTCGATTACCTACATCGTGATATCGACTGGCTAGGAAAATTTTGTAACAGCGCTTGAGGCAGAAATTCAAAGTTTACCGCGTCCTACATCATAGGATTTGTATACATTATACAGGAGAATCACCAAGTCACTCTTTATTTAAACCTACTATGGAATATTGATGGTGGTCCTTTGTTATAAATATAATAACCCATTTCACAGTCTCTGCGACCAGCCAATATTCTTCTTCAAATTTAATACTGCTAACACATAAGCGTCCGATAGTACTTACTAACGATATTTTATTTCCGTCTCTGGGAGATGAATCACCCGAACTTGTTATTGGTGTCCAGGCCTTATTATTCCTGCCGTCGAAATAAATATCAGAATTCCTCTTGGAAATCATTCATAATAGAAGTCATCTTACTTAAAAATTACTACCGGTATTCTTGTATACGTTATTTCTCTTTGTTTTAGCATTCTACTCAACAGAATAATGGTAGTCTTCCTCGGATTTATTATTTGCCGATTATGAGTAACTATAAGAACGTTCTTATTATATGGGATTGTAGGGCACTGGAAAGGAAATACTCTATCTTTAGAGTTCATGATTATTACTCTTAGTGTTCTTCATCCCCTGATTTTCTTCCTGAATTAACTCCAAGCCCACAGGGAAGCAATAAATGACAAATTTATGTTCAGCCTCTTCACATTCTCAGTATTTTACATGTATAATATATGCCAGTTTAGTTGGCCACTCCAACCTTCGATTGTGACATTACATGCAGTTTAATTAGTGGTGATGTTTATTATAAGTGGAATTTTGATTGATTCCGACTTACCCAAATTATGTATCTGTTCCTTTTTTCGTCCATAGTTTCCTGTAGCTTCCATAGTGCCTAAGCCAGTATTTATGGAAAATTACCCCGAGTACAGGAGTGCTTGTTGCATTCAAGTCTGGTATTCCCAAATCCGTGAAGTAGACTTCCCCCTCTTAAGAGTTAAAACTTATGATATTGCCTTACTTTCCAAGCGTCAATCCCATTCGCATAGCATTATACCTACTCAAACACTTGTTGAACAGAAAGACGAAACCTTATCTCACGTTCTTAACAAATGCCTTACAATTAAAACTACCGGCTTAATATAGTAAGGTGTCAGAAGAGAGCATTCTGTGATTCACAGGGTGATTATGTAACCAGCTGATTCTCGAGATACGGGAGGACGAGCAACGTAAATAAGAATACCTCTTGGTGTTGGCGGAGAAAAATTAGTTTTTTGAGGAAAACCACACATCTGTTGCATTGAGCATGTTATTGAGTAAATAAGAAAAACTATTTGGGAGCTTAAGGAGAAGAATGTGGATCACTAAAAATGCAATTTAATCAGGGGCGATGATGACTTGGGTCCTGAAATGAGATGTAAGGAAAAGGTTAGCTTAGTACTAAGCACTTTATCACACAAGAAAGCTGTTTTTAAAGTAACTAATCTATTCCTATCAATGATAACAAAAGATAATAATCACTCTTCATTCATATTTCAATTCTCTCATAAGTGTAGGCATAGGTAAGTAAATATAGGTGTTCTTCGAGAATGGTAGATATTTCGCGAATATTTGGCTACAAATAAAAATTCCTGTCTTTAGCAAAATGGTAATTACACATATTTTCCGCGCAGGCTTTCATAAAATATACTTTAGAAGAAGATAGAATGAAATAATAAAGTCTTAAGGAAACAATTATGCACTTAAGTTTTTTCATCAACGGTATATCTACCGTAATTTATTGCAGAATTTTGCATCAAATACATAAAGCATTCCGAGGCCACAGCGAAATACCGTCCGGTTAAATTGGAAGTTCCTGCAATAAAAATGCTCTACCTTGAAGTATCCTTGTTCATGTAATGATGAGTTTTTTTATTTAATATCGTACTAAAATATTGCGGGGAAGGTAATCGAGGGAATAACTATATATTTTAAAGTTATTTCCAGGAACCAAAGTGAGGTTCCATTAGTCACCCATTTATGAAGTAAATGCCATTCTAAAAGTGTTTTATAAAATTACAGGTGTGAATAATTAAAAAGGAGACAAAGTTTACAAAAATAAAAAGAGAGATGTCTTACAGAACACCAGTGAACTTTTATATTTGAAGTGAACACGTGACCAAATGTAAATTTACGTGTAAGGTATATGAATATTAGTCTCTGCTTTACGTATCTTACCTCTACTATCAAATAACATTTGTAATGAATTATCTATCCAGATGGATGTAGTAGTCTTGTGAACCGACATTACTTATGACTTACTCAACTTCTAAATGCAGTTGCTCATTTTGCAAAATTGCTGCATATAATTAATACCTATGGTGGATGCTTAATTGAGGATATGAGTGCGTGCGTGGAAATAAAATATCACTCAATATGAATTTCACTCGTTTATTCGGTTATCCCGACACATGTTTCAATGTTTGAACGCCATTATCAAGTGTTTTTTGCGTTCAAAATTCATCCCATAGGTATTGTGAGTCGAATTAGACATTCAGAGCTACTTTGCATTTCATCAGTAGCTTCCGATACTGATTGGCCTGATTTGCAGCACTTGCACTTAAAATAAATTTGACTGTCGAAGCCTTAACTTTGTGAAATTGCATTTCAAGGCTTTACTATCACCCACGAAATATAATTTCACAAAGTTAAGACTTGGATAGACGACTTTAGATATGAACACTTTACACATTCCATTCGTTGAGCATCCTTCTTGGCGTTCTCCGACGGTGGGATTCCATTCACCGTTGATGATTTTGTTTTTATTTCCTTTGTTATTTTTTACTTCCATGATACTTCTTTTTCTTCCTTTACTAACTTATCTTCCTACTAGTATTTAGTTTTATCATGGTGAGACGTTCGCTGTGCCACAATAGTCTCTTCACTCGCGTAATACTTCTCTTCCTCTGCACTTTTCCCTCCCACACGTCTCTATTCCCAAGCCCATGTGATTCTATAGCTTTCACTCAAAGCCTCTTTCTTCGGGCCATTTTTCTTCGCTAATTTCCGAAATAAGCCCATTTTTTTTTCGTTTTCAATTTCGCGTTTTCAGGTCTACCTAGGTAATGTCCGAAGCGATCAAATGTTTAAGTTCCAATACTAAAATAGTGCCACTCATGGCTTTTGTACTTTCTCTAGTGAACGCCACCCGATGGTCGGAATTGAATAGGTTCTAGTTTATTTGCAAAACATTTTTCTTTAGGTTTCTATTACTTGGGTATGTATTTTGTTGATAAAGGTTTACAAAGTGTATAATGAGCTATTGTTCCACAGGATAATATTTGCTGTTTGAGTGACTTTTGCCACGGATGTAATTAGGCAAGTGATCTTGACAATTAAAACCGTTTTTGGAGTTTTCCTCTTAAATATAGTGTAACATATAGTGGTTTTCCACTTATAATTAAGAACGCTTCTATTATGAATAATTTCTACCACATCAATCCTGACACGCTGTCATTAGAGTGATCTTGTATCGAATCCCAAGTTTTGGCATCTTTATGGTAAAAAGCTGCTGTCATCGACTTCTGGTCACGCAGAGGTATATTTGACTCGAAATAAAATATTTTCCTTTAAACATTTCTAAAATCGTTGTGTTTATTTCCCTGAATCCAAGATATATCTCAGAGGCTTACTTCGATTTAATCGATCGAACTTAATCGAGGAACGCTGCAATCCTGATCTCCATTTACGCACGATTCCTTCGTTATCAATGGAATATGTTTAAATTTTAATCGTTAAATTAATCGCAGGGGCTTTCGTTACATGATAACCGTAAACATTTGCACTGATGTATGGTTAAAGCTCTAACTTACGCAAACGGTCTGATGGGAAATTAATTCATTCATTCATGCACACACTCGATGGCTTACGCGAAGGGTAAAAGCGGGTTTTTCACCAAAAATAGTCCCAGACTCTTATTTGTTCCATTTCCCCGTTACAATGCGTCGGTCGGGGATTCCTCGGCTTCATCCAAGCTAGAGTGCGCGAGGAACGCATTTATTCTAATTCCCCCGCACGGCGGAACGTCTATTTCACGGACGCGGCCGGGTTAGTATATATTTTTACCAGCGGAGCGTGAATGTTTTCGAGTGCCGTCGTGCGCTGCCTGCAGTTTGAGCCCCCCCCACTCTCCCCCATTCCCCTCCCCGCCTCCCATGGCCACGGTTTTAAAGTCTTTAAAGCGGGCACCGTGGCGGCGAAGATTACGACGTCACTTCCGGGAGCCGGGCGAGCCCTCTTATTATACGGAGGGCATGCAGGAGTGAAAAAAAAATAAAAATAAAAAAAAAGGTCATTTGGAATCCGGTCTGTGTTTTGAGTGGTGGTGCAGTGGTCCCGACTTCCTCGGTATCACTGCTGCGCTCCCCCCTCACCCCCACACACGCGCACTCGGTACAGACTTCCTTCCCAGTCCCCCGCGGGCGGGTCCACCGTCAGCGGGGCGCCCCCACCGTCGTCGCCGCCGACGTCTCCCGCGAGATGGGAGGGACGGCTCTCCCGACGCTCGCATTCCTCCCCGAGCTGCCGTCTCCCGCATTCCATCCTCACTCCCCCTCCGCGCCCAGATAGCAGCACTCGAGCGAAGGGGACGGGGGGGGGGAGGATGGGAGGGAATCTCTCTCTCTCTTTCTCCCCCCTTCCCCC
>LYUA01000079.1:801445-813222 GCA_002093875.1 Calopteryx splendens | reverse complement strand
GGGGGTGGTTGTGTATGAAGAGGCCGTCACATCGTTTCGAAGACGGGCATATAACGTTCGTCGAGGTTGAACAAGGAAAAGACCCTGGCCGCTGCGGGCGTGTCAACATCCACGGAAGAGTTTGAAAACTTGCCAAGGCGAATAAAATAAGGGATGGGGAAAAAATGGCTTAAAGTGGCGAGGAACGCGGTTGACGTGGGTTTCCATATCCGTCGTTTTGGGGTTAAAGTGGAGTGCGGAGTTGTGATTCATCAACGTCGAACCTTGTTCAGAAACCTTCCTTTTTGGAATTAAAATGCCAAGCGGCCAAGTTAAGCTAGATCACATTGTGAACCTCTCCATTCAGCTCATATGCCTTCCAAAAAAATTACGTTCAGCTTCCCCGCGGTTGCTTTTATTTTGTCCAATTTGTTTCTTGAATAGTGTGATCGTTTATGTGAAGTTATCTTTAAAGGTTTCACTCGCTACTTAATGGCGAATTCTTATGTTCAAGCATTTACATGAAATTTAGGTAGTTATAGGCTATCGATATTAGTGCCGAAGTTGCAACGTATTCAACTTTGCGTAACATAACGTCTTGCAGTGTGCATCATGTAGAGGTCTACAAACTCTATTCATCCCTCTGTAGCGTAGCAGAGCTCATCCAAGCTGAATCTTGATTTGGTCAACCATATCTTCCGTCGATTGTTTAAGCCCATAGATATCTTGTAATTATGTTAAGCTACTTCTTGCTTTGGGAACGTTGCTGTCTAGTGGGTGGAGCGCTGGGTTATTAACCGGAGGGCCCGGGTTCGAGTTCAGCTTCACTGGGCACCCTCAGCTTCACTCAAGCTGTGTGATTTTTTGGCTACCAGATCTTCCTGGGAAACCAGAGGGGGAATCGGGAAAAGAACCTCCCGCCCCCTACTACCCTGATTTCACACGCTGTTGGGCTTTGCGTTTGCTGAGCTTTACCCTCACCTATCAAATCAACATTCAGGTTCATTGTTGTGATTGGTATTTTCTATGATATTTAGGGAAAAAATTGTTTTTATCTATTTTTTTATTTGAAGCCGTATTTACATGAATTCTCTGTCACAAATATTTTCCATTTTTTTATTGTAAATTCTCCGTATAACCGGAATGGATGGTGTATGAGTGGCCTTTTTTTTCGTCCTGATAGTCTAGGATTTTTGCTGTTCTATTGCTGTAGTCAGTGTTTGGATCTCTGTGGTAGCCTGTTTCATAAATCTCCCGTGGGTCATAGGACGATGACCCACGCTGTCGATGTTTTATACCAGTTATAACTGTCCATAGTCCCCCTCTCCCCGAATGTTGTTGGGGGTTGCTAATTTTAAAGAACGAGTCCATGGTGCGTGAGAACGGTATTCCAGTGAGGGATGTTTTCAATCATCGACGACGCTGCCGGATCGCGAATCGGTCATCGATCTCCTCTTGGTGCTTGGAGTTAAGACGTGGTGCACAAGGGGGGATGGGGATCGTTGTCGGCTTCTTGCAGCCCAAGGGACAACAAAGGAGCCGGTGGCAACCCGTTTAAACTCCGTCCGGTTTAAGTATTCCGCCGATGACCGCACTTTCCTAATTTTTGGACATTGGCATTCAAAAGGTGGGATTGAATGCGGCTCTTCTCGTTTCCGCCGGTGCGTTGGGATGTGTGATGGGCACGCTGGCGTTGTACTACATGACGTCCTTCTCCTGCATTGTGTCGGAAGGGCCTATCTCCATGATCTCCTCATCCTTCCGATGCCCCCTCATCCTCTCTCTCCACATCACAACACCGCCCCCCTTCCCGCATGTACCTACCCACCCTCCGTTCTCCTTTGAATACGCATGCCTGCATCCTCCTCGCCCTTTGTCCATGTCCGCCTTAGCGTGACTGCATGCTCGCACCCTATCTCCTGTGCCCGAACGCATTGGCTTGTGGTGGAGGGAATAGGAAGCCATAGACACTCCCTTTACTCGCCCTTTCGGGGGGGGGGAGTATATCGGGTTCTTCAGCTGCCCCTTTACGTTTTGGTCTCCCGCTTGCTAGTTGATAGACCTTTCACAAGCACGTAGGTCTGGGGGTGGATCCGTCACTGTGGGATACCGATTTTTCGTTCCCATCACTTTACGAGACCAGTTGTTGTTTAGGAATATAGGGGATTGGATTAGTTTTCTTAGCTCATTGAAGTAAGAACTACAGTTAGTACAGCATATGAAGTATTTTAGTATGAACTACAGTTTTTAAGGAAAAGTTCAGGGGTGCGAGTTAGACCTTTCTGTCGATGGTAGTTTTTTTCTGAAAACACATCTTGCTTTTGTAATAATTCGAATCGTAGGTGGGTCAACGACTGATTTCATAATATTGTCAATGAGAAATATGTACATTATGCGAAATCCGAAAAATCTTAGTCCGAGGCGAAATTTGAATCTAACACGCTATTTCTGACGGACTAGCGTATTTTCCTTGGGGTTCATCAACTAGGGTTTTAAGGGATCAGGCTTACGTCGTATGGAGTAATTAATAAGCTTGTAGGCGATGTAACGTGGAATTCTTTAAAGCTGGGTTTCTTAAACTTTTTGACCTCGCACCTCTCTCGAGAGCTTCTTAATGTCTCTCCCTCCAACACCCCAATAAGATCATTAATAAGGCAATTAAGTCGTTGACAGACTAGTTTAAAGGAAGCGCCTAACAACTCCCACTACACCATCTTTGCGCCTCCCCTGAGGACTTTCAACCCGCACTTTTAATAACCCCCGGCCGAAACTCCTGCGTCTAATTTGAGTAATTATCTTGTAAATTTACTAATTTTGTGTCTAGAATCATTTAGCTATTAGACTGAATTTGGAAAAAATTCGAGTGTGGCCTTTTTTTATTACTTTTTATTACTTACGTGTTTAATACTTGTCCATGAATGCGGTGATTTACGTCTGATGTCCACCTTGTGGCGAGGGGGACGTTGAGTCCTTCCCGCCCCGTGTCGGAAGGAGTTCAATCAGACGAACCGAAGAAATCGTGCGCTGTAGAATTGCGTGGGGCAGCTTCCATCGTGCGCATCCACATCTCTTATTCCCGAGTAGGACTGCAGCGGACGGGTATCCAGTCTCCGCCCTGCCCTCCCTCCCGCCCCCCTTCGCAACAGTCCCCCTCAGTTTTCCTTTCCTTCAACCCTACTCCCCACACCTCCCTCGTCCTTTCCCTTCCGCTTATCTACCGGCCTACCTTCCCGCCCTCCGTGAACGGGAGTCGGTGTTGCCACCCGAAAATTTTTTATGTAAAGCTATTCCATGGACGAAGTGGGGGGAAGTGTGTAGTCATCCATCCTTTAGTGCGCTTTTGTATGGATGTCACTTTCAATATCCCTACCCTTGTCATTCCAGCACACTCGGGTTGATTCAAATAATCAAAAGTGTATCTGCTAGATTATACGGTTATGTTTCTCACACGTCTATAGTATTAACATATGCAGACTTTTTAATACAGTACTCAAATATTATTTATGAAAGGAAGTAATACGAGTTCCCAGTTTTATAATGTCAGGTTAAGTGGAATCGTTATTGATTGTGAGCGTTTACTTAACGTGGAAGTTACTGACGGGTCCGATTTTATAAACAATTCAGGCTGTGCTCTTTACGTAACATGAACACGCTAACCGTAATATTAACCTCTTTAAGTAACTAGCTTATTAACGGTCGGTTTGGATTTAACTAACGATTTTAAAATAATTTTGGATTTTACAGGAGGATAAAGTTAACCTTCACTTTGACGAGTCATTATGAAACCGGACCTAAGTGTTCTCACACATTCGTTTTCAAAGCAGAATAAAATATCTATATTTTATAGGAATAACAATCATATATATGACCAAAAAAGGTAATTGATAATATAATAATCTACCAAATATGTTTTTTGGTATTTATATCCGTACTTAACTGGCGTACAATTTGCGATAACTATTAATCGGGCAAAGATGGATACTTTCGTGCCACGTTAATTTAGGAATCAGCTGATGTTATAGCTGGATTGAATCTATTTTTTTGGATTAAGCAGCGAGAATCTAGCTAAATTTTAATGAGCTCAGACAAATTGAACTCGTCTCAAGAAAGCAGTCGACCCATTCAAACTACTATTCTCCATTGATTTATTGCTTGTTTGCGATTAAAATATTGAGTTGCGTGCTGGCTACTCGTTCGAAATATGTTCCCTCCCGACCGCGTCATCAATCTAGTTCAACCTTATCCTCTTTTGCTGTTCATCTGTAGCCCAGGAGGCGTTTCGCGAATTTTATTTTGCTACGGTTGTACATACATCTATAAAATTTAGTATTCACATAAGGGGCTGCAATGAATCATGGGCGCGGTTCCTTTACTCAAGTTTCGTGACTCGAATTCCTGATCATGCTTTCATCACACGTGAGCCATCTTCGGTTTTTACCGTTTTTGTTTAACCTCCATAATAGGCTTCTCTTCTGTTGCTATCGGGAAGTCTTTCAGAAATGCGTAAGGAATGTTTTCACTGAAAAATTTAGATTCCTGTCGTAAGAAATGAAATTGAAAATTACATTGCCTTCCATTACATTTTGGTGAGAATTCCAGTGTCAGCAAGCTGTTTCTTGGTTGGCATGAATGCCAGTTTCTTACTGAAATTCCCCTTGCAATCACAAAATGGAAATAACCTGTTTAAATTAAAGCTGATTTTTTCTGTTACTTATCTACGTATTTCTTTGCGAGTGTTTCGACACGAAAGACGGAAAAATTTCTTTCCGTTTGGTCTACTTTCCTATTTCAGGTATGTATTTTTATTAATCTACATCAAGGTGATACCCCGCAAGCCACCACTGGGGTGTGTGGTAGTGGGTTTCTTCACATCAGAAATTTACCTTCAAACTATACAAGAATGCGTGTAAAGCAAAAAACAGCACGCTAAACGCTAATATTCCTACTTATGGTATATTAAATAATTTAACATTATAATGGTGCATTTACAATGGCCCATTTGTCACCTAGTTAATAACCTTGTTTCTGTCGTGGGCTTTGTCATACTTGTCCGGCCTCTTTTATCCGCTTAGCCTTGTGCACAGCCTCCATTTTTCCATACCTTGTTATGTTTTTTCATTTGCCATTATATCTAATTTTAATAGATGTTGTGCGGCTGGGAATTTACCATCTTGAACAAGGTATATCAATATGGCGCGTAATCAATTAAATGTGGTAGTAATTGGTGAGATTAGAGTTACTATTAAAAAATTGATTGACCAAATTAGTCCATAAGCTCTTCATTAGAAGTCCTAATTTTTTTCGGAAGGTGACCGTGTTTTTCATTTGTAGTTTAGTTCGTAATTCAGCTCGCCTGGGATAGGCTACGTTCATACAACTAAATCTTACGCCGATAACCGCCACGGGTGCATGTGGCAGGGGTCGTTGGTCACCAGCCATAAGAGTCGCGGACGATTATTGGCATTCCGCAGGCAACTGTTGACCTGTCTGCCCTTTCGGTTCGGTCGACTCCGATTATTTTTCTTCTCCCTACCCCTTACTTTAAGCTAGCAATATTGCCATCGTGCCGTATGTTGCTTGTTATCTCAGCAGTCAGCAGCCTTTCAATGTAAGGACTAGAAAGGGAGTCCCTCCAATGACTAGAGTAAGACGAAGACTTTAAGAAAAGTATGGAATTTTCGAATTTACATCTCCAACTGCTGAAATTTCGTCTGCATCTTACCCTGCGAGCCGCCTCAAGGGTTTTGGCCAGGGGTATTAGGTCATCAGCTATTAGTTTAATTAGTGGATATTGTAATTCCGTATCATTTTATTTTTGGAGAGTTTAAATTGACGTACTTGATTTTTTCTATTGTTGTGATCATGGATTTGCGAGGGAAAAATAATCTCTAATTCTGGTCCGCTCGGGATTGCATCTAGCATTCGTGTCGACGTAATTCGATTGAATCGAAATTATCAAATGGTTTGAGCCTTTCATGTAATCCTCGTGTTTCCAGTGGTTCCGAACCCAGGCTGTCCAATAACTATCGGACGCTTTCTGTTCGTTCGTGACGATTTTTCTGGAAACTTGAAGCTTTTCTCAGTTTCCTTATTCGGAAATCAGTTCCTTTTGCGCATTCCCGAATGCTTCAAGCGTGTTCATGGTGAGGTGTAACCATCGCGAAATAGCACTTCCCCTTGACTTTTCATTCGAATATTTCGATTAATGAAGCTTAGTGTGTCTGATGCAGCTCAGCATGTGTTCGTTACATGATTTCCCCTTGTTAGGTATTTTGTTATTGTAACTTCGCTTGGTCCCGCCTTACATTAGCTTATCAAATCACTCGGACGTAAGAAGAGAAATATTATCAGCGCTGACAGTTTTCAATAGTCTTATCCTCCGTCGTAACATTGACGACCACAGCAAAACCAAGGTTAAATACTCCTTAAACTTTTGATCGAATGATCTACCTGTGCGAGAATAGGAGCACATCACGTTAGCTTACCTTGGACGACCCGGGTTAGAATTTTCTGTTAAAGATAGGTTTCTTTAAAATCAAGAAACAGTTTTTACTGTCCACTAATTTATTATAACACTATTATACGACGCCATTGATGATTTATTTTTTAGTATACGCCATCTTGCGTTCCACAGGAAGTAAGAAACTACCGAATTCAAATTTTACACACTTTAAAGATCCCAAAGCAGTAAAAATACACCATCATTAGGTATAGATAATATATTTTTCCACGCGAGAAAATGTAAAATTCAGTGCTTGAATTTTACATTTCTATCTATCTCATTGATCAACCCGAAATTACGTAACAGTGACTGGTGTTCTGACACGCTCTTTGCCACTCATGGCTCGCAGGCCATCGCGTAGATGATGGAGATGGTACCTCCGCAGGTCTGTAGAAAATTTAATTGACATTCCGTGAAATTTGTCATAGTTGACGATATTTTCCCGGACATGTTACTCCCACAACATAATTTAATCGTGTTTAATCTTTTCGATTGGCTATCTTGAGAGTGATTTCCGGGGTGGGTATCCGGGACTTACTTTGGAAACTTGTGTACCATACCCAATTGTAATTCGAGGTTTGGTAACCTTGGTGAGTGCACACACACACACTCCCTTATCTTTCCGCGTCTCTCCCGCACGCTCGCCGTGTGCCGAGCGCAAAGCCCCTTCAGTCCTTCAGCAGCCGAGCCATCTGTCTACCCCACCGCACACACGCTCTCTCCCCCCGCATATACCCTTCCTCCCTCCTATCTCCGCCGGTGTTGTTCGCAGAGGGCACCCGTTCCCTCACGTGACCACCGGCGCGCACCTGCCGTGCCCCCTCTCCCCTTCTCGCCCCCGTTGCCCTAGCCCCCCCCATCTCCGTCCGCGCCACTGTTATGCGCGTATCCGAGTGGGCGATGGACACGCACGCCGACGCTCACGCACAGACGCACACCTTTTCGGCTTTCGTGCCGCTGTGAGGGACACCGCGGAGTAGGAAAGTTTACTATTGGGAGGGGGGGGGCGGCATCTATGATGGAGGTGGGGAGGCGTCCGGACCCCTTCCGTGAGGCACGCCTACCATGCAGCTCTTCCCCTCCGCTCCGTAATGGCTCCCTCAGTGACGGGAGGACTCGGTGGGGTCGGGCGAAAATGGCCCGCAGAACGAAGTACATAGATAAAAAAAAGGTTCGTTCGCAGGAAATGCCTGCCGGTCGCTCTGCGCAGTGGAGCACCATGGGTCCCTGGCCGTTTGTGTAGGGGAGGGAGGCTGGTGCTAGGTCGTGCCATTCACCTTTTGTCCCTGGTGCGTAAAATAAGGGAGGGCAAAAAAAGGAGTAAAAGATAGGAGCATATGTTGAGGAAACGTCGATAATGGCTTGCAGTTGAGGGCAGAGTTTATTTTCTAGAAAAAGCTTCAACATATAATTTTATGCTGAAATTACTTGTTTTGAACTTCGTTGGCATTCATTGGTGGTTAGTATCTATTTTTTTCTTATTGATATATTGAATTAATCTTGCGGTAAGTATCTTATAATATTTCAAAATTTCCAGTGCACGGTAAAAGAATTGCTATTTTAATATAATTTTCGTAACGGTAATATCGCGTACTTGAAATCTAAAGCTCGTCTTTTTCCCGCCATTTCCACACATTTATCCGACCTTCGTGTTGATTACTGTGGTGGTGGTTATATGTAAAGCATCCAATTGCGTATGGTCGTGGTCCGTGCACCATAACAGTGTGTTTGAGTGGCGTGAGGACGGAAATCACCAGAATAATTAATCCTGAACCTGATTTCTACTTTGAATTTTGATGAAGTTTTAGTTTGAAATTGGAGTATAACCGACGGGAATGATAAAATGCACAGGCCCCTGAACTGTTTTATAATTCTCGATGGCATGGTAACCTCCAAGTCTTTTTAATAGGCCACACCGAACTTCCACCCATTTTCTCCTCTAATTTGATCCAAAAGGAGACCCAATAACTTTTTCGCAATTCGTTTAACCTTTTTAGAGAATTCAAGAAATTCATAAAAATAGCATGGTAATCGCAAATCTCATAATAGTTCTTGGCTCATGCATTTGCGTGATTCTGGAGGCACACACACCAGTGAGTTCTGACTTGCTTCTTCCTTTGAGGATGCATGTAGATCAACCACACTTTCAGTCCCTGAATCTTGAAGTTTAATCTTGAATGCTGTTTACTCCAAGAAAATTCTAAAATGTTGAAATGCAGGTAGTAGGAGAGGGCAGGGGATGCTGAAAGGTATCGACGCAAATAAGTAGGGTTCTTCATAATTCACATGTTTCAATGCTTAGTTAAATGTGTGGCATGCAGAAATATATACTTAATATGTTTTTACTTAATTTTCGGTTGTTTTTCAAAAAGCAGACGAATAATGATGCACAGTAGGTCGGAAGCGTATTGTTAGTTAGGGAGCTCCTCAGGAGCTCCTCAGGTTTGCCCAGAGGGGATTAGAATAAATAAGGTATTATGGAAGAATTAATATTTAAGAAATGGTGACAGTACCGTAGCCTAAAAATATTTTTATTTGATTTTCTCGGTTAGAAAGGTAATGCAATCAATGGGCTTCCTTAATTAAGTACCCGGTGTTGACGCAGTGGTAGTTGATTACTCAGTTTCGAGTCCTTGTCCTTGACATGGTATGGATCAGTCAGGAACGATATTACTGGATTTATTGTTAATATTTTCATTGCATTTATAGAGCACAAAATATCATTTTTTTAGAATTAGGAAAAATGTTTTGATTGAAAGTAGAAGATTGGCGACATTGAAAAAAACAACATTTAATGTTCTACTCCTGGGCACGAAAACAGATTCGAATTGGGGTCAGTCATTATCTGCCCACGCTTCCGTCTATTTCAATGGATTATCGACAGATGTAAGAAATCGACATTATAAATATTTCCCCGGCGGGCTATTTTTACCTCCGTTGGGTCTGCTTCCTATGCGCGCGGTTTTCCCGCGGCGCCCAGTGCTCTTATACGCGCGGTGTGGTCTCTCAAAGGTGGCGGTCTACTTTGGAGGCCAAGGAACTGTGTCAACAGGCATAGACACACTCTTCACCGCTCGCGAACCGTAATCTGGACGGAACAATTGCTATCACAGTGGGATCGATTGACATACTGCGGCTACCCTGGCCTCTTTAGAAACTCTTTAGATTGCGCTTGCACACTCGTGTCAACAGATGAGTATTGAATAGTTAGTGAAAAAACACGTTAGTGTTTAGATTTCTGCGGCTCACCCATATGATAGACGCAATATATAAGCGTATCACGTGAAGAATTCACACGATCTTGTCTAAGAAATCGCATTTTTAGATTTTACAAATGTTTCTTTCATAGACAATAATTATCCACGAGCAAGAGTGATTTCGCGGGTATTTGCTTCGTATTATACCTTCTGTCGAATGAGTGGAGTTGATTTTCTTTCTTTGCAAGTACTGTGATGGATTACCTGGTAAGTCACTTGAGGTCAATGCAGATAATCTCAGATTCTCTGTCCTCTCCCAGGTGAGGGAGAATCGAAGTTATCGAGTTTTATATTTGATCCTATATGATATTGTCAGTAATCGTGAGTAGAACGTTATTCCATGGTGTTGGTGATGGTGTAAAGCTATGTACACCCCGATTCCCTTTCTATCGGAGGTTTTGAAGAAATGCCAGACTCTCCAAATTTACCGAACTTGAAATTCGCCACCTTTCATGATGTACGATGTAGTATCCAGCGTCACTTATTGTTAGTTGAAACGATCCATGACTTCAATGAATACACTTTGCATTTCCACATAAATATTTAATATTTACACCTGGTGTTAAATATTTATGTGGAAATACAAAGTGTATTCATCTAAGTCACCTTTCATGAGTTCCACTCTATCAACGGCAAATTACATTTTTTTAGGTCTTTTCAAATATTTTAAAGTATAGTAAATGATTATTATTTTTACTGCTTAAGAGAACCGTTTATTCATCTTGAACATTCATCTCATTCCTCTTGGATATTCTATTAGGTATTTAAAAAGCGCAAGTATCCATTATTAACAAAGTAAAAGGAAACGGGGGTCCCATGAGGAATGTTTGCTTGATTTGATTAGGTATGCCGTTTGATTCGGCGAAGGTTCTTATCTTTTAAGAAACAGCCGCTCTTTCCTACGTTTCCTCTTCGCGGTATCCGTAGAAAATTGCTGTGAGACTTTTCTCGTGTTGTGGATTGTAATTTGTTTTTTTGTCTCGAATTTCTCGTCTCTTATAATAATTTCTGCCAATTACGTCATTAATTTAAGTTCTAAAGTATAGTGGGAGGGTGAGAATGCTGTCCGTAAGAGATTAGATAAACTCGCATTCAAAGTCAGCATAGTAGCTTCCAAAACATCTGCCCCTTGATCTACCTTCCATGCATTTAAGGGTGTCCCATACTTCTATAGGATCTAATTAATGGATTTTTAAATCAATGTGGGAATTAAATATTTCGTGAAGGGCCAAAACTTGGCCTCAAACTTAAATTTATTAATTCCCCAATGTAACTTCTGATTTTTAACTCCACGCTGTGGTTGAGAATAGGTAGAATCGAGGAAATAATTTCGATCTTTGATGTTCGCAAATGAGATAACAATCGTGGAGTGTTGAAGTCCGTTGCGGAGGGGATTGGAGATTCGACTTTTGGGCCATGGCTGATTAACTGGTGCGGCTGGGCGTGTGCTCCATTGCCATCGGGTACTCTTGTTACGTTTTAGTACTTTGGTTTTTATTCGACCATCCTCATTCGAAATCAATCTCTGAAGCATTCACCGTGGTTTTAGCCGCTCCAAGGTGCCGTCCCCGCTGCCTTATTTCCGCTGATTCGCTGGCTCTCCAAACACCGTATTCCTCAGGACTCATGATTATGCGGAATAACAGCCCGAAGTGATCTTGTTTGGCTTTTCTCTCTCAGTCCTCGCAGTGTATTCATTCCGCCCATGAAACCCAAGAGCCCTTGAGTGCGATATGACGGAAAACGATCCAAATGTTGACATTTAAAACCAAGTGACGATGATTCCATTGTAATCCCCTCTTGTGCTTTCAGGAGTTCCTTCGTTGCGTGGAGTAGGGTTGTGTGGGGAGGGAGGAACATAATCTGCGCAGTGCCATCACGTCTGATACCCTGGGAGGCTTCGTTTCAGTTTTATTTCTCCGTTCATGAGATCCAGCCATAAAGTTCGGCGGTTCGTGTTCCGCGTCGTGATTTATCGATTTTTCCGGGGGGATTCGGTGGACGCGTTCCTCGGGCACGTAACTGCGGGCCGTCGTCAG
>LYUA01000079.1:737522-747585 GCA_002093875.1 Calopteryx splendens | reverse complement strand
CCATTTGTGTCCCCCTGCAGTTCCCCCACCGAACTCAAACCACCGCCTCCCCCCCTATTACTCTCCCTTTCCCGTTGCGTCCGTTCTTTCAGCAGTCTTTTTCTCTCCTCTAACTTTCGTATCACTGTACTGGCGTCGGGAAACTCTTTTTAATTTTTTGTTCCCCTCTCGTACTGACGTTCCTGCATGGGGTGCATCGTCCAGCGTTTGAAAACAGACCGAGGTTTTTTTTTTGTGTCGAAGGGCATCGCAGTTGAGTACTACATCGGCGAAGTTGGAGTGGCGACTCGTTTCAAGTCCGCGCGAATGTTTTTGATCGCTGCGGGATTATGGTAGCTTTCGTTGTTTCAGGAATTAGGTTATTTGAATGACTGCGCGCTTGACTCGGTGATGTCCTCTCACGTTGAGTGGATGTTTTTCACATTAACCAAAGCTTTGGCTTTCGTCGCTATCATTGCTATACTGATTCTTATTGGTCACTTGATTTTTTTTTCTCGGTTCGTAGTTCACGTTTTCGAGCTAACATTGAACAGCAAACCACTCCAGCCGTTGGAATTTGATATTGTTTCAATTAAGCATTTCATCTTAGGCGAAAAACATTTAACACTGGTTCGTTTGGTATAAAATCTGTCTGATATAGCCTGAATCCGTCGATAATTGGTATTTATTTTGACCGAAGAAGTACATATTTTAACAATAGGTGCTCTTGACATAGTGTATGTGTCTAATTGAGGCCAACGTTTTGTTTTGTTCTCTATATTTGTTCTATCCTTAACGGAGATCACTGGTACAGCAAAATTTTATGATATGATCAACTCTTGCATCGATTCGAAATTTTCGCTTCACGGCTGTATCCGCGGATTGAAGGGAAGGAAAACCAGTCATTTTAAATGTGGTTGCCTCTGGTAATATTTTCCGGAAAGGACACGTTTTGGTTCACTTCCTCGTAATAGCTTTATAATGGGGAAACGAAAGACATAGAACGCCTGTGAGAGTTAACCGGAACGGCTCATACGCAGAGGGAATCCTTTTTGTGTGCGTCGAGTCTTTTTCCGTAACTCCCTACCATGTTCCCGACCATAAATCGTCGGCCATTACACCGCTCATTCATTTCCCTCGTCGCCGCACCGCGAAATCCTATTGTGTGTGTGGGGCTCTATAACAATCTTTCCTTCCCCCAAGTACCTCCACCACTCAGCCTCTCTTCTCCCTCACCCATCCTCCCCCTCACCCATCCTCCCCCTTCCCCCTTATCGACTCCATCCTCGATGCGTGCTCCTGGTGCGGTCATGTGTGCTAGGAAGGTTGGTCAGATTGTTTCCTTATTTTTTTTCATTCCCCTACGGTGTCGCTGGTGCAGTGGCCTATCGATCAGGGGGTTATTACCAGCGGTCCCCTCCCCCCCTTCATGCGACGTCGTCCGGTGTACTCCTCCACGTTTGTCATGTTTCTTCATCGCGTTTACCCTGTTGGCTGTAAGTTGAGGGTGGATTCATGCTGGACTTTTTTTGTACTGTGTTTTCATATATATCCTCTACACCACTATATTCGTTTTCTCCGAAGCAACCTCGTTGTTCGTAATACTAGACATGTTTTGCATCGTGAGTCGAGTTCTCTCTCCCTCTCATTGGAGGAAAAGCATTATATTGTCATAAAAATCCAAGGTGTCACTCTAAACTTAGCACTAACTGATTTCAGGAACGATGCTGATTGCGTCATGTTCTGTTTGGTGAATTTACTCGACTTACTCGTAATATAAAATTAATTCTAATGTCAGTTCCCATATTTTCTCGTCCAATCCTGTATTCACCTGGTGGTTACGATAGTTTCAATCGAGACTGGCCAATAACTAGCCAATAAATACGCTATAATGTAGGCATGCAACAATTTCAACTGTAACTTAATCTCTTGACGTTCGCATTATCCATACTGATCTCATCAATTCTACAAATATTGTTTACAAGTACCAAGTATTAGTTCACTAGGTTAGCGATAACATGCAATATCGCTAGTATCAGCAAGTGTGGTTCCATAACGAGGAGTTTATGTTTTATAGGGCAGTAATTGATGGTTATAAAGCTCCTTCGCGACGTCTCGCTTCTTTTTGCACCTTGTCGAATTTTTAGGTCCATAAATATACCACGCAAATTAATATGGTGGGACAACGAGGATTCATGTACATGCTTTCAATAATTATCTATTTATATTCCTCAGCTCTAGTCACGATAATTTTTACTTTTAAAGTTTTTTGACTTCTCTCGTCTTCTTGTCGAAAGTCTTTCTGTGTTTCGGCAATGTTGAATTTGTTCTCGAAGTTTCCTTTGGTGGTACGTCATATAATTAATCTCCTGGTTGCTCATACCGCTACGATTACGATCCTTTGCTTATTTATGGTTATTGTGGCATTTTATCTGCTCCTGGGTGCAATTTTCCAAGCAGTTGGTGCCATGCGGACAAGACGCGGTTTTCCGTATTATTTTCTACCTCAGTGGCCGTCGGCATCGCCTATTGACCTTTTCAAAATTGTGGGTTGTTAACTACCGCCCCAGGTGTGGTTGAGTGAATTATGTCAGTGGAGCGTAGGGTTTCATCTGGAAACTTTCTCTCTCGAAGGGCGAATAAGAAAGCAGTTTCAGTGTTGGCCTTCCTTACCATGATCCAAGGTTCAACCCTAGACTCATGAAAGTAGTCTAAACATTCCCCGCCCAGGCGGAAATGAAGTAAACTAGCACGGTTAGTCCTCGGTCAGACTAGCGCATTCATTACACTTGAAACGGCTGTTTCTGTTCCATGCGCTCGTACGTGGACCTGATGTCAGTGCAGTATTTTTTTATTTCCGCAATAGATGTTAGATAATTCTACTTTTCCATATCTAGAGTGGTGGCGGTAAACTGTGGCGGTAGTAGGTATAATAATTTTCCCATTGTGTTACATTGGTATGTTGATTGAATGTGTAGATAGGTTGAAGACACATAAAAATACTGATTTTGGAAACAAGAGTTCTTATGAGGCCTATGCTGAAAATGCTTTTAAAGCCCATTGAAGAATAAGCGCAACTTGATTAATATAAATAGGTTTCTGTTAAAAATGTACTCGTTTCAAATATATGAAATCCCGCTGAAGTCCTGCCTCTACTAGTAATCTCTCTCTGTTCCTAATTTATGAGGTAAGGAAATGGTCATAAACCTTAATGAAAAGCTGAATTCAAGAGCACTCCGAAATGCATATGAAACTTTATGACAAGGTCATTAAGGCATGGATTGGGTCGTGGAGAGTTAAGTGTGTGTTTGTACAAAAAAAATTAATCTTAAAATACCATTTTGACTGCGTAAGGAAAGGAAAATAACAGCATATCCTGTTCACTATAACTTGGAAATGGGAGGAAGTTGTCACGTTCGATGATTTCCAACTGGAAACTTCGTGAATATGTTTTCTCATTGCTCAGCTGTGCATGCTGTAACCAATAAGCAAGTAAACATTTTACTGCCGAAGGGGAAACAATGGACATGAGAGCAAGTGGTGGCTTAAGACTTACAATTAGGTTTCTGTAAGGTGTTATCGCACACCGTGTGAGCAGGAATACCCAAGTCGCTGGATATCGATATGACTTGCGGCTGGCGAATAATTTCATGGAGGGTTGGCAGTAATGGGAGGGAGAGAGAGAGATCATTCCGCGAAATCTCTCATCACGCGTTCATTTCCTGGAGGGGGGGACGCAGTCGGGCACCTTTTTCCTCAGAAATGCGGCGACGTCCGCTGCTATCCAAAACAGACCTTTTCCCCGAATCCTGGGTGCAGGGGGTGTGGAGGTTCGCTCTTGGCGGCATTCCGGGAAACAAAATGTTTTCGTGAAAAAGGTCGTCGTGGGTGACGAGTCATTGGGCCCAGACTCGCATCATCCGGGGCTCGAACCGCGAAGGGGGAGAGCGGAAGGAAGAGAGGGGGCGTCGAGGGAATGTGTAACCTTTTCGCGTTTTTATTTCCTCGTAGATTTGTCGGGGTTAGTAATTGCATGGACGTGGTACCTCCTGATTTTTATTCAGTCTGCATTCATAAAAAGATCGGAACGAGATTGGCTCTTTTCTAAAAAAATAGGAGAAACATCTCAGTTCGCGGCTGATTTAAATGGAGTTGTATTTCCGGACCCTTTTTAGGGATTAGTCTATGGGAAGTTTTCACGAAAATTAATAAAAGAATTAAAAATATATTGGTAAAATGACCCTCGAAAGTTATTTTTTCCTCTTGTAAGATGGCTTCCTTCCATGTCCTCTACAGCTTCGGCCATGTCTTTCAAAGAGTTGCAGAATTAGTGCGAATGAACATTGATTGTTCATAACCACATCTCAGAAGCCTTCAGCCTATGCTTGTCTTCTAGCCTCAACGAACATGTTTGGAGCCATACAAAACCACAGTGTAAAATAAATTATTAAATGAAAGTATTTTGCCTCTCTCTCTTCTCATTTTCGGTAGTATTTTCTTTAAATTTTTGATTAAGGTCTTTATCATCAACTCTCTCCTTTTGGTGGAAGCTTCGTTACTTTATGCAATCCTTCTTTCATACTTTCCGCTTTGTTCTCCTTAACTTTAAATTTTATCTTAGCCTTCCTTTTTCTTGAGAAACTCATCACCTTCGATATATTTTAATTGATTCACGTCCATTACCCATCAGACTGGTTCTGTAATGCTCTCAGCATTGATATATGCAAATGTTAAAGCGAATTTCGCGCAAACGGAAGGCTACTGCATCCAATACTATTCTCCTACAACTTCACGGTCGCTCGCTCTTGCTCCTGCTCGTCTCGCTGCTGAGTGTAAGCTGCTGCGTTTGGATTGAGTCGCATGAGTGGCAATGGATCCTTCATTATCTCACGAAACACTTTCGCGGGCTCTCTTAATATATCTTCCCCGCTTCCCATGATTCTCGCGATGGGTTGAAGCCAGGGAGAGCGGGAGGGAAGGACTTGGGGCGATCAATAAAGTGTATTGTGCGTCAGTCTGTGTATATTGTAGAGGGGAATTTCCCCATCTGCTCCTACATGTGTGACTCATCAGACCAATTCGATAGGAAGGGGTTTGGGTCGGGCGCATTGGGAGGCAGATGGAGGAGGTTAGGCCCACAATTCCGACGCCGGCCAACGCTGTCACTTCGCCTGCGGATTGCGCGAGCGAGCGACTAACGTTGACGGGTATTATAGTTTCTCATGGCTGATGGAGCAAGCTTATGAAGCGTACGGGTTGGACAGGATGTCTACATGATTCCTACGTCAACCAATTTTTTTGACGAAGCTTAGTGGCTTGATCCCGGTGTCTCAAATATTAATATAATAACTACATTGTGTGAAAGCGCAAAAATAATTATTTTAACTGTGTAAATTTTTGTTATTATTTTCGATTGGTCGATAGGTTGTTTCTCGATAAAAGTCCCTTAAAATTCGATTCCTTAAGTTTATTTTTGATAGAAAAGTTACGTTTCTCTTGAAGCCTAATTCATGAATGAATTTTCCTGTATCAGGAACCTGTCAAAAGTTATGTCTTGCCCGAATGTTCCGGATCATAAGTTTTAAAGCTTTTTCATCCTTGTTTTGACCACTTAAAATTTCACTCAATCCAACCGTGCGGAAAGACGATTAATTGAAATGTTGGAAGGTTTGTGGATTAGAATTATTCGGGCACCACAACAAGTTGGAACTCTTAGAATAATAAATGATGGAATAACTGATATTTTATCAATGCATCTTAGCTAAATAGTTAAAATTATTTAAAACATAGAAAACACAGTTCTGCAACATTTCATTGCTATTCTCGACCCATATTTTGGCATGTAATCCGAACTTGCTTCGTTGGGCGGAAAGATAGAGAATGTTCCTCCGTCTAAAAAATTATTTTTCTATAGGTATTCTGTGTCGCTTGGGTTTTTCACGGCGACGTGGGATTCCCATGCCCATGGTCGGAAAGTTATGAGGCATAATTATTTTCAGCAGCGACTATTTTTCAATCGCTTTTAAACTGTTTTCGTGCTAATCGTAGATCTATATTTATGTATGTGCATACATAAGTATACTCTCAAATTTTCTGATTAACCAAGGTCTCGATCGCGAGACACATTTGGCGTCCCAGAACATATATCGTCACCCTCGTTAGTCCCTTCCATTTCATTTAGTAGATTTTCAGGTTGTTGACCGTTGCCAAAGGAACCTTTCATCTATCACATAACGTGGTAGAGCTTATTATTATTTCGTGTCTTCTTCCTAGTGATTACTAATTAGATAGATTATCACTTAGAACTTGCTGATTTTTTTATTTCACTTTCATTTCTATTTTCTCTCGAATATTTCAACTGATCTCGTAGATAACTTTATATTTTAGCAAAGGTGTTCCGTCCTTTTATCATGTAATTATAGCCTGCGGGTTGAAGATTAATTCAGCGCATTTGCTCTACCGAGTGTGGTCTTTTTTTGTTTTGAATTAAATGTGTTTCATCGCAGCAATAAGTCATTTCTTGTTCTAGTTTTAGTGTTTTAAGATTTGAATTAATATTAAAAATGAGTTGAAATTTAAATATTTTTGTTGAATTAAAATCCGTCAATTTCTCCTTATATTTTTTTTATATAATTTATGTATACGTGCACATCAGCTTAAGCACATCTTTAGGCTACTCCGTTAAGCAATTACAGTAATTATAGTTCCCCCGCCTACCAATTAGTGGTTTATCATTAGTAACAGCTATGGCTGTTAAGCACGGTTTTCGACCCGTGTACTTATTCCAACTCGAGGGTGTAGGTAGTATCATAGAGTAAAGACCCTAGGGTCTTTACTCTATGGTAGTATCTAATATGTGTAGATTTAATTTTTTTGGACACTATGCTTATATCTTGCAATTATTCTTTAACTCTCCCTTCTTTAAACTTGACGTTTGAAACTCGTAAGTTCAAATGTTCATCAAATGCTTGTTCAGAAGGATACGCAATACGACTAACGCTGTGATAGTCACATTTGAAGATTATTTAATCCTCTTGTTCGTTTCGCCAATTTCTTTCCTTCGCCTTTCTTCATCTGTCTCCCTCAGTCGGGTGGAGATGTTTGTCTTCAGCGTTTTTCCGTCTTGTGGCTTCAGTGAAAACGAGAATTTAATGAGGAGTCCCTACTCCTCGATACTTTTCTCGGATCATTGGCTTGCTCTTTGGAGTGAGCAGCCTTTTATTTTCTTTCCATCTCCCAGATATTAGGCTCGGTAATAACTATTCTAGCTCGTTGAAAAAATATTGCGGTTTTTTTTATCACCACTTCAATTTTGCTGTTCACGTTGCTAATTTCTCCCATGCTGGATATTTACGCCTCGATGCTTTATTTCCATGCTGCCAAGTCATATTTCTCTCCTCTGAGTCATAATGTTATTCTCACACTTTCAATGTTACGGGCTTCTCCCAATTTTTTTATTGTTGACCACTGATCATATGATGTGAAAGATAAATTGTTGAATTGTGGCCGTTGTTATCGTAAATATCTAAGTCGTTGGCTTGGTCAAGTAAACGTGTGACGTAATAAGGGCACTCTTCAGTTAGGATTAGACTGTTAGTTCCTTCCGCTCATTTCCAATTTCATGCTTTACTATTTATTATTAATTTTATTTTTTGAATCAGTTCAGTTGAACACAATTTCAGTATGGGGAATATAAGCATGTAATCGAGTAATAAATAACATCGATCAATTGATCGATCGAGTAATAAATAACAAATCGCTGGTATCACACGGCGTTTTCTGAATGTTTTTGAGCCAATAATCCCTCTATTTCTTCGGGTTTTCTTTTGCTCGAGAGGGAAGGAGAGGAGGAAATGCTTGCTTACGGTAGGTGTACCACTCATCGAGTCCTACGTCACTCGTATCTCTGGCAACCGTCGGTGTGTTCTCAGATATCCCTTCCACCTCCTCCGCACTCTCCTCCTATCTACTCATCATCGGGGCTCTGGATTTTCATTTCCGTTCCCACTTGGCGGTGTGGCAGTCCACCACCGATTGATCGTGGCGTTCGATTAATGCGTCGTCGTTCAAATCTACTTCCGTGACGGATTGTCCCGCGAGAGGTTTATTATGAATTCGGATATCTGCACACATTAAGTAGCTCATATCGTTCTTTGTGTTCCTGAGTTCCGATAGACCTTTCGTGAGCATCTTGAGCTGTTTTCTTCGTCTGGGTTAGATGAAGTTGTATTATGACAAAGGATGGCGTATTGATTTATTTACATAATATTTCTTTGAAAAGAAGGGCTTAATGTGAAATCGTGCATGCTGCTTTGAAATACGAGAATAATAAGAAGTTGTAGGACTTCCGTGAGCATTTCATATTGATGCGAAGTGGCAACCGCTAAGCTCAATTTCAGAAGCCTGTAAACCGAATTAAGATGTAAAACTTCTAATTCCGAATTCAGTGTAAAATTGCAATGTATTGGATGTATTTACCTCTGTTGTGAATACAATTAGAACGGAAAATAAATAATAAATAAATATATAAAGTTATATGCATTTAACTGGTTGAGGAAAGAAAACATTTTTATAGGCAGTTTGGGGATCGCTAAAATTTTCTTGGAGCAAATTTGAATACTAATTGCATACTGTAAGCAGATTTGTTATCCGAAAGGATCTTTTCCGCTGGATTTGTGATTCCAATATCTTATGGAATTCTTGAGGAACGTTGTTTATTCATGAATATATTTCGAGTAATATTATCTTTTGTTAAGATTTTCACATAAATTCAATCGTTTGAATGTTTAGGGATATAAATTGTGTATTTCAGTTACCCAGAGGTCACGCTTGGCATGATTTCGCTCACTCAATGACGTTTTTACTTACATTTTGAATAGTTTTCGTGTATCGATCCCCCTTTTGCTCTTCGAAACATTCTCGAGCGACGACTTTAGAGGCTTTCGAGAGTCCTCTTTGCCATTTGTCTAGAGTATCGCGCATCACTTGGCAATTTAATTAACTCAGCCGGGGTGGTTTTTTTTTACCTGTTGCACGTTCCAATAGTCGGCGTGCAACCCGTCGAAGGAAACTCCAAAGGATCGTTAATAATTCGATTGCCTCTAATACCTCCCCCTTCCCCACCTGCGTCTGATTCAACGACCCCCTCTTCCCTCCCTGCGGGCATGCCTTCCGAGCTTATTCGACCCGCGACGACTATTGATTCGTTCCCTCGAATTGCAACTCTGCGGTGTTCATGTAGTTACGCCGCCGATTCACTCTTTTTGCGCGTCCATCGCCCCTGTGGTGGGTCATATTTTTGGCGCCCTGCTCCCAATGGGGAAGACAATTTCGGCAGGGGGAATTTTAATGCGGAGCAAAGGAAGTCGTTGTGTAGTTGCTTCCTCGCGTCTGCGCGTTTTGACAGCTGCGCCGCGGGCTAATTCCGTAGATAATAATTTCACGCCGCAGGTAAATGAGACGTGTCTCCTTCGCGGAATTGTGTGCGTTTTGAAATTGGTATAATAAGGCCCTTAATTCCGGTAACAGAGAATCTCGGTGGCTGTTCATTTAATCATTCAATGGTAATCGTTTTAAGGAAGCGTAGTTCCCGTTCAAAGTTCAGCCGAAAAGAACACTTGAAAATTATTTCCACTGGCGTTGCGTTTGAAAAGCGGAAGGGAGTCAACTCTTTCGGATTGGTTCAATCGTTATTCTTTCGCTAACCACTGAAATTAATTGTTGATATTTTTTTCAAAAATATCCAAAGGGTTTATGAATCCCTTTCTTTATGATATCTAATTTTTTTTGGTTCGTAATACCGGGGGCCGGGGACTGGTTCGTCTCCCATTTCACGCCAGAAAAGGTCACAGAAAAGCAGTAGGTATACTGCACCAAGTGTATATATTGTGTTCCAAGGGTGGTAAAATCTTCAGGGAGAAGGTCCGCTATCCCAAGTCGAAGGGTTTTGCTATAATGAAGTTTTTATTGCGTACCTATGGTGAATGATTCATTTTTTGTTCGCCATGAAAAAACTTCTTAAGACCAGTATTCCATCTCGCTAGAGCGGCCGGCAACTACGTGACCTAGCGAAGGTTTTCTTTAA
>LYUA01000079.1:713339-725233 GCA_002093875.1 Calopteryx splendens | reverse complement strand
TTTTAAAAATCGGGACTGTCCCGCTAAAAGCGGGACGTCTGGTCACCTTAACTATAATGCATATCTCGTCCAGAAAACATTGCAGCATGATATTGCAGTTGATATTGATAGCTACTGATTGATAGCTCATGGGGTGCCTTTCCCACTCGTGAAATGTTGGGTTTCACGAGAGGAAGTTCTCCTACGGACCCTGGAACTCGTTTCTTTCTCCCAAATGCACTTAGACGCTAGGCGAAGAGTAAAAAGAAACTGTAATACCTCCTTAACTGCTGTAGTTGCGTTTGATCAATGCTGTTCTCTTCAAGGAGGCACCGCATAAAATAATATGGTCGCAATAAAAGGCCTAGTTCCATGATGCAATCATTAAAACACTTAAACGCCGGATAAGCAGCGCTTTCGGCGGACGCCAAGGTTGGATGATGACGATCACGTGGTGAGTGTGCTTATCTCCCAATCCTTCTAGCGGTCAGAATCACATTACTAATGGTTTTGGGAGAGCGTGCGTGTATGTAAATAATGTCGTACGTAATTAGCGCCTTCCAATTCGTGTGCTCTCATGCTACCGAGTTCCGTGGGACATCCGAATGAGTCACCGTCGACCTAATAGAATGCCTCCGCGCAGCCCCTCCAATTCCTATCCCCTTCTCCCGTAGCGACACGTATATTTCTGCGCACTGGGGTGACGCAAACTCCCATGGTGATCGTGTAAGCCGTTTACATTTCGCGTTTCATGTTATATACCCAGTGACGGCGGGGAGGGTGCAAGTATCTTATTTCAGCCTGTGCCGCGGAAAATGTATCTTTTTTTTACATTGTAAACATAAAATGTGCTCTTGTCGTTATTCCGTGTGAGGGACTCAAGATAGTATGTGCCTACATTCTTATCGCCACGGGGGTTGTAATCGGAAGTTAGTTCCTCACTTCCCTGTTGATTGCGATGGCGTGAGTTGCTGCGTCGCGGCTAGCCTGAGGCCACATGTGTCGAAGTCGTTGGCGCGTGTTGTCTTTTGAACGATCAGACTCGTGATTTTTCTACAATGATCGAGTTGTTTCCGGAGGAGTACATAAGGAGAGAAGTTTGGCGCAAAGCAGTCGAGGTTAGTGAATACGACTTGCGTATTCGATAACGTTTTGTTGTTCGTTTACGTACCGAATGTTTGCTGGTCATGGATTAACGCCAGTGTCATCGGCGTGGATGGAACCTCCCTCATCCCCCCCACATTAGTGTGTGGGCCAGGATTCGCGTGTTTTTTTTATTCGTGCTCCTGTTCATTTTGCCTTGCCGTGCGTGGCAGCGACAGGAAAATCCAAGCGCCAAGTGTTGCACCGCCGCCGCTTGAGATCAAACTGCCTGATTTGCCGTTTGGTGGCTAGAATCTACTCATTCTGCGCGGGAAACTTATTAGAAAAGAGAATCGACGAGCGCAGTTTATTAGTACTCGGTAATTTGAAATTTCTTTAGTTATTTCAAAGCGACCGTAATCGCGATTAGTTGCAGATAATTTTCGTGACGAGATGGGTAGTTGTACTCTTTTTTGCGCAGTAGAGTCGTTAGGAATAGTCGGTGAACATATTTATCGTAGCGGACTTCAATGGAGAGGATTTCGACCCTGCGGGTGCTAAGCGGGCGTTGTTTTCGTGTGTGTCGTTGATGTATTTTTGGAATACTTCGAAGGCATTTGAGAGGAAGCAGTGTTTCCTAATTACGTCGCAGGGTGCGCCACTTGCTCGCCCAGGGTGACCTCTTTTCTCATTCCTTGAATCTCTTCTTCTGGTGCATTTTAAGTTTTCTTTTCAACTTTCAAGACAATTGGAGTTTCTCCCGCGTAGTGGCACTAAGGATGGTCTTCCAGGGTCCCTCCCGCGTTGATTAATATTTCTAAACGACAGTTTCACTTACAATCCGGCCAGCTTCTTCAGGTCAAAAGTATTGTTGGTCCATTTAGGTCCATCAGTCGGGTGTGCTCTGATTGGTTGGTTTCCTCACGCCTTTTAAAGCCCTCTTCTCCATCATAGAGCGTGTAGCCACCACCTTCTCTTTTTATGTTATTCGGATTTTCTGTGATTTCAGTCGCCACCCTAGTCAGCGTAGGAAAGTAGCGGCTTTCTTTGTCGATAAGTTTGGATGTTGTGACATGCCCTCTTCCATGAGTTCTCAGCCTTGGCTGATAAACGGGGCGAAGTATTTCTATTTCTGATGGCCCTCTAATGTTTTTCTATAGAGGAGGATTAGGTCTTTGGGTTCTGTCCAATGTTAGACTTGACGTAGTTGAGAAAGGAATTTCTGGAAGAAGAGGGTATATAGGTTCCGAAGGGAAACTTACTCTATTTTACTTATTTATTCCGTGTTCACTTCCATATTTTCATACTTCTTTCGCCTCTCAAATCTAAGCGTTTTTCCGAACATACTCTTCTGTTTCTGAGACTTCTAATATTGCTTGTGTTGAGAGTTTCTTCCTTTCGTTCACCCGTGGCTGTCTGAGTCCTTCCCTTCTCATAGCGGTCACAAACTCATTTTCACTTAAAACTTCTATCATATGGTAAATTCTCACCATCTAAAGCATTTATCTTACTTTCATTATGAATGTCTCTTCCAAATACCCCCTCCAACAGTTTTTAACTCCGCATTCATAGCAATATTTATTTTTGAACCATATGTCTTATTTCGTCGGGTTTTAAATGCATAACGGATGGAAAGGGTGAAAAATCTGTGATAATTATGGTTAATTGATTGGCCAGCTAATCGAATTACTACAGCACTGAATATAACCGACCGAATATATTTCCTCTTCGGTAGAATTCATCATCTCGCGCTACAAAAATGCAGTTTTCATGTTAAAATTAATGTAAAATGCATCCATGGCCGTCGGGGAAATCAAATCCGAATCCCGTGGGTTTCCGAGGAGGCCAGCACGATGTCCACGGACATAACTCGGCATGGTTGCCCAGTTGGTTCAGTTCAGAGATAAGCCTCGCTTCAACACATGATTACGTTTTCATCACGTGGTTAAATTGGTGCATGTTAAATTTAATGATGTTAAACGAATATGTCGGATAGAGGTATTCATTTGCCTCTATAATTCATCCTTTCCAAACCATTGATTTTCTCGCGGGTGTTGTATGACATACGTGTAAACTGTAGCCGAGGGCCTCCACTCTCGGTAACCGTTAAGGTAGGTTAGGTAAATGAAAATTAGTGAAGCAGGAATTGTTTCAGAAGCAAGTTGTCGGATGTGTGCTAGGTGGATTTTCATATCGACTGCTTTTTAATTCTATTTTTTCGCCTCTTCTCCTCTCAAGTTTTCAAAAGTATTTTGTTTTCTTCTTTCACCTTTAATTTTCGCTCGCATTTTTTTTCTTGATCATATCTTCCTCAAGAGAACGGTTCAGGAACGCTCTCATTTTCGATGTGCTTGTGTGTTTACGCACGGAGTTGTGGACAGATTTATTATTCAGCGTTTGAGGTACATCTCATTAAATACAGCTACTCCATAAACCTATCTTCAAATGTAGGAACTGTATTTAATGTGGATTAAAAGTCCCTATATGTCAATTGGTGTAATATATGTCATCCCTTTCATCCCGTGGTTATATTTACAGGCATAACTTCTCTGGTAGTTGTTTTATCGCCAAGATTGTTCGAAGATGTGTTAGTTGGGACTCTTTTCTTCTCAGCCAGCCCATCAGTTTCTCATAATCCCCTACTTTCGATATATATATCAACGCTTTGATGTAGTCCATTCATGTTATTCCGCTCCAGTTCTTAACTGTCTACCAATGGGGAAGGTGAATATGTTAATGCTTTATGGGGAGGGGGGGTGGCAAAGGAAACCTCCCTGTGGGTTTATCTTTTTCCCTAATCTGGCTGCACGCATCAAGATCCTCTCCCCTTTCTCCATACGGTCGAAAGTTCGTATGCACGATCGATGCTATCTCACCAAGGATTGTCTTGACGAGTCGTGAATCCATTCAGTAATCAAAACATGTTTGATGCGTCTACAAATGCGTTGGTGCATTTCATTTTCTTTAATCGATATTTCAAGTGCGTTCTCAAATGTGCACCTTCGTAGACGATGGGAATCGTTTTCACTTTTGTTTGAAAAATAACAGTTCGTGCTTTGGGAATCCAATTAATTGAGATTGCAAAGATGGTAGTCAACGGGTTAAAATTGGTTTTTGTTGGACACAGCCTCGCCCATTAACTCTGAAAACACCTTGCTAAACACGGCACTAAACAACGTAGCTCTCCACGAACAATATACCAATATTCAATTCTACATACCTATTTTATGCCTCCAGTCATTTCGTGTATTTTCGCTTGTAAGATAATGCGCCAGTTGCCAGTACAGCTGACAAAAAACCGGAATGACTTTTTAAAGTATATTTTTACGCAGCGAATCGGTAATTTTTTTCGTTACATTATGCACCAAATTCGCTTTCGTCGACCTTATGTAATAGCATCATTTCTTTGAAAGGGTTCAGTATGATATTGAAAATATTTTTTTCTTCGCTCGTTCGTGTGTTGATTCTGATTTGAATGAGGTTAGGTGGCCTGGGGAAGCTAATATAACGAGGGTTGTAGAATATGTGAAGAGGCATAGAAGACGTTTTACTCTCTTGCTTTCGTTGGGTCTTCGCTTCACGCCTGTCTCCGGCGTCCCCATTGTCAGACGAAACATTCTCCCTTTTCGTTTCCTTCCTCTCGCGTAGTAAGCCTTTCCCCTCCTCGACTTCGCAGCCTCAAGATCTCTGCCGTTGTCTCAGTCGTGCCTTGGCACGCGACCCAGAGGCATTCCAGAAGGCTTCTCCCCCGTCGCGATCGTCTCTCCGCCGTTCCTTTTTGTCGTCGTCTCCCTCGGCGCCTCGCCCTGCCTCAAACCTCCTCCCGTGCCGTTTCCGTCTCTTCATTCTGCCCCGACGAAGAGATTGCCCTGGGAGTCGCGGCCCACTTCTCCAGGTTTACGGGTAACCAGTCGGACGGGGAATGGATTGCCCGGGGGGTGCCGCCGTCTTTGATTCCCTCGACAGTTTGCGACGCTTCCTTGAAAGTGCGTACGTTCATGCTCCGGAACATTGGGAGCACGATTGTAGACGACGCCGCCGAGAGTCGGAGAGGGGAGAACAATGTCAGTAGCAATTAATGAAAGGGAATTGATTGGGAGGGGGGTTTGCTGATATTGAGAAAAGAGCGGATTGTGGGAGTATCTGGAGAGGAGGTGCATGTGACTTGCCGGAGTTGAATACTGAAGAAGAAGAGATGCCGTAAGAAATAGTGCGTGGTCGGAAACTCTCGTTGCCATATCTTTTGGGAATCCTAAAAGGTGAAATCGATTTTATCTCCAGTAGTATAAGCGGATACCTTTTAGAAATAAAATAGTTTAATGCCGACTTAAATATTTTTCAAAATGTTAAGATTTCAACGTGAGAAGGACGGAGGTGCCAGTTGCGGAAGGGGGTGTCAGAGTATTGAGATTTTTCAAATCGAGATCGCTGGTCGTACGGGTGCATAAAATTTGTCACCCCATCACATAAAATTAAACGATTGATCGCTATTGCGGAAATTTTCAAGTATTATTTTTGGATGTAGTCTCTATTGCTCTTGTAGTATCAGCTCTTAACCCGCTCCGATTTTCGATATTGGAAAAAAATTAAATGGCATATCGCGATTAATGGAAATAATCACGTCATTAATGTGAGTGAAATTCGAGTTCTGGTTCGGTATCGTGAAGTCTATAAGCAAAGGG
Source organism: Calopteryx splendens (assembly GCA_002093875.1). Taxonomy (NCBI): domain Eukaryota; kingdom Metazoa; phylum Arthropoda; class Insecta; order Odonata; family Calopterygidae; genus Calopteryx; species Calopteryx splendens. The sequence goes on along the minus strand of LYUA01000079.1, from coordinate 719,489 downwards.
AGACTTTCGAGGATCACCGTCTAGCTAAAGCCCGATCTGGAGAGATGGCGTTTCTCACTTTGTATCCCTGAGGAGTACAACCTTAGGTATTATTCTATTATTAAGGCGGGAGGAGTCTTTTGTCCGATGAATATTTTTAAGGGCCGTTAATAAATTAAAGGCATTAATGAGTCACCAGATTGGGTATCATTCCCGTCCTCAGAATTCGCGTCGCTAAATTTTTTGGCCGTTGGGAATAGTTAGAAGCGCTATTTTTGCTCTTCATAATCCGGGGGGTTGGGTGACAGGCGTTGGTGGGAACGGAAATGTTTGAAATTTCAACGGGGTATCCTTTCTGTCTCATTCCATTACAAATCCCAATTGGATCAAATAGAGAGCTTTTCCTACATTTAGTCCCGGAGAAGGTATTATTCATTTTCTTCAATGGAAAGAGAGTGGTTAGGTTAACAAAGTGTAACCAAAAACAGAGCTAACAGGGGTTTCCCTTTTTCTTAATTTAGGAACGACATTAAGGGTCGTTAACTCTTGTCATGACAGCAACTTGCGAAAATTTTGCTGGTAACCAGAAAAGCTTAACTTCGTTGGGACGTCATCCAAAGTAATTTGATAAATTTGAAGTAGTTTGACGAGTTGCATTTTTTACGACATTTCCCTGATTAACGATGTCCATGTGATCATCAACCGAAAGAAAATTGTTTAAATAATATTAGTGTTTGAAGTAAAAAGGATTTGGTGTTATTACTGTTAATTCTGTTTACCGTCAGTAATCATTTTCAACATTTTTTTGTGTCAATTTCTCACGAATGTAAAACGCTATGTTGATTGGAGTGATTAACAAAATAATAACCGTTTTCGTACCGCAAGGCCAACATTATGATCGAGGTTTAGTTCACCCTACATTACAGTGCAATTTGCTGTCATCTGTAAGATTCATAGTCTTGGTGTTTTACTTGAATAACGAGCATGGTCGTTCTTATCGACAGTCCTCTTTTTTATGCACGTCCATGATGTGCGAAACTCTCTTATTGTCTCTATTTTTGCTCTCCGCTTACTTCACTCCCATTCTTTAATTGTTTCTATACAAATTAATCCTTATATTCCAGCTTTTTCCTTGTATTCTAGCGTAGTCAATTCCGTCTCTCATTAGGCGCCGCAGTTTATTCATTCGAATCTATAATGCGAGGAAGCTCGCGTTAGTGCGGGGGCTTATTTGTTTTTATTTTTTTTAAATTCTTTCCACTTGAATGCTTGGGAATGATAATGAGTAGGAGCCGAGGGGGTGAGTGGGTGGGACGGATGAGAGAGAAAAGTGAAAGGAGGGAGGGAGGGAGAGAGAGAGTGAGTGAGTGAGTGGGTGGAAGGGAGAGGAGGTATACATCACTGGAGCCGTGATAATAATCATCGCAACGATAGTAGTCTCCGAACATAATTCGACCCCTCCGTTCTCTTCATTTCATCGCCGAGTTTTGAAGGGGTCGTCCGCTTGACTCACTCCCCCTGAGAGGGCCAGGGGCAGCCAGTCCATTTCTCTTCTCACTAGTCTATTTAAATCGTTCCTTCCTTTTCTCCCTTCTTATTACAGTCCCATTCTCCTCCCCCCGTTCCTCCCGTTAACCCCTTACCGCCCTCGCTCAATCCGCCCCTTCTCCCCAGGCCACCCTTCGAAAATCCTTCGCCGCCGCTGCTTCGGAAGGCGAAGTAACTACCCCCCCCCCCCCCNNNNCCCCCCCCCCACCACCTCATTGCTCTCTCTCCATTGCCACGCGCCTGGTGGAATTGCCCGCGACTCTCCCGTTCCGTCCCCGCTCTCATTTTTCGTCCACCCCTTCATTTCTCACTCTTCTCTTCTTATCGGGCTGCTTAATCCCACGTTGATTGAAACGGCCATGCGTTTTGACTCCAGCGGAGTGCTTCCCGTTCGTCGCTTTGCCGTCTCATCTCCGCCTTTCTCGCTTCATCAAAATTTTTGTAGCTTCACCACCTTTTTGGATCGAGAAATAACCTCGTGATATAAGAGATTGGGTGAATTTTTTAATTTTCCCTTTTTTGTCTCTGATTTTTAGGTCACTTGGATTTAAAAAAAAACCTTCGTTGCATCAGGACTTTTTTATTGAAAATTGATAAATAACATTGATGGGGCTATGGGGGAAACATGGACTGCTAACACCGAAGTAGGTGCACTTTATTAAATTTTATGAAACCAGGCAGTATGGATGAACGGCGACATCCTTGCCCTGGGCTGAAACAGTGGTTAGAATTTGGATTCGTGACCTCCGCATTGTCGGACGAAGGAAGTCTTTTATCCCTTAGCCTTTAAAACTGACAAATGATTTCAAAATGTATTTCCTCTTTCGAAATCCACAGCTTGTTCAGGAACTGGAAACGATGATTCGTCCTTTTTCCTAGCATTTTATTATTTTGCAAAATTTTTTCTTGGGTCAAACTTTTGCATTTCGCTTCATCGAAATGCATATATCTTCTCCGTGGAAAAAATTTCCATCTATTGGCTCGGGAGATGAATCTTAAGTTCAAGCTTGTCTCCGGTTTCCTGTCGTCCTGAGGCATTCCTTAGAAAACTTTACTTTAAGGCTTCCTCGTATCACTCGATTTTTTCTTTAGTCCAGACCAATATGAGAGGATATAAATATGAAACGAGATAGTTGGGCTAGTTGGGGTTACCTTCTGCACATGAGACTGGTGATCGAAGTAATATTAGATACATAAAGATTTCGTGGAGCTCTCATCCGAAGTCCACCTTTTTTAGTTCTATACCCAACGTATTTCGCTTGACCTTGTTCAACCATGTGTGCGAATTGTTTGTTTATTCGTGACGGCTGCAGAGAAAATTCCTATCCGTTTTTAATATTCCATGCACGAAGAGCACACAAATTCAACTGTAGCGGTTGCAACGCCCGTCCCTTAACTGCAATGCCCTGATCACGCAAGTGTGCCGTTGGGTATTTGGTCTGGTCCCATAAATAATGCTCTTATTATTTCACTTACCCCCCTGCGTTGAAATTAGAGAGTCGCTCGGGCCTATTTATGTTTAAAGGGCCACAGTAGTTTCAAATCATGCCATGTGCACTTGACTCCAGCGTATTTACTTTTCATTACTTAATTCGAGCGGGCCAGCACACCGCATCGTGGGCATATGGTTTAGAATGTACTAATTTAGCATCTTTTGTGTGCATGCCAACTTTACTGTATTGCTTATTGCCTATCTTCAAGGTACATTTATATCGTAAACATGTCCCTCGAAATATATTCTTATGATCCAGAGTCCAAATGATCAGAAGTTTCCACTGGGATGGAGTTTACAGAGAAGCCCCCATTTGGTGGTCCCCAAATAGTCGGCAGTTAACTCATCTACCGGAAATGTAAAAGATGTAATGGACGGTATTTTGCTCTAGTTCAACCAGTCCCTAACAAACTCGGGAATTTTAAAGATCAGTTTACCCTCGTCTTAAAAATATTCTAAAATCACTCTTTCACTTTTCACCCATGATGGCGTCACATCTGGTATCAATTTCGTGAAAAACTTAAATCATCGTAATATAATTTCTTTCCTGTTCTTATTGATTTTGTATGATGCAATTCCTTCTTTCTTTGTTGCACTCAACACCTCCTATGGCTGGGAAATATTATTTTCTTCCTTATGTGCGGACCTTAACCTTCGGGACCATAAAATCAATCCTGTGTTCCCTTCCTATCCAATGTCCCTGACTTTCAATTTGTCCATCCCCCGTCCCTCTTTGCGCCTCTTGTCTTTGGCGCTTTCTTGTCGTCAAGAGTCTTTCCTTATTCCCACCCACCCTGCTGCTTTTCCCCGCATCCGTAAACCCCTTCCTCCCCCCGCTCCTTGGCGCTCCCTTCCTTTCCACCGCATCTCCTCATTAGGCGCACTGGTTGCTCCATCTCCGTGAAACCCTTCCCCATCTCTTTCTTTCCTCCCCTCGCCCCTCCTCTCCCCACCAACACCTCTCCCTCCCCCTCTTTCCTCCCCGCCCGACTCCCTTACTGGCAGAGCCCAATGACGCAGTCTATGGCCATAACGAGGAAGTTTTGTAGCTCTCACGCACCCTCCTCCCTCGCCCCTCTTGTCCCTGCCTCTCTTTCTCTCTCTTTTGCACTCACTTCCCTTCCCCTCCTCTCGTCCGTTCCCCTAAACCCTTTCCGCGCATTTGCGCGCTGGCTGATGGGAAGGCGTTTTATATTTTTGGGTTAGCGATTAAGAAAGTCATTTTCCAAATTAATTGTCAGGGTTTGGTTATTTTTTTAAAGCGTACTCGTTCTATGGTTGTTCTATTTCTCTCTGCGATGAAATTGTTTTCTTCCTCTTTGATTCTGATTCCCTAATTCGTTTCCTTACGTTCGAGTTACTTTAGCGTCATGGTGTTTATTCTGGTTGAGGGTTTTATTCTTCGCGTATCAGATATTCTTTGGATAGAAGAATCTCCTTCGACTTTCTCCTTACTCTTTATATAACCCACTGAGGAAACATGTCTGATTTGAGTGAATGCGATTTTTATTCTATATTCATCCAAGATTCGAATTTATATCAGTATGGAGTGTGTTTCACCCTGCTACAAAGAAAGTAGTGCCATAATCGAACTGCCGTAATCGCGTTGCGAATTTTTTAACGCATGAATTCCTTAACACTTGTTTTCTTTTCGAATAAATCGGCGTAAGTAAACGAAATCGACCTAAACTGCATCATTAGGCGTCTTGAAGCGTTTACCCGGCTTCATATGTTCATAAATTCAGATTGTGGCTTGTGCATCCCAATTAAATGTTTTTTCGTGTTGTAAAAAATACTCTGGAGTTTATTCAATTTGAGTATCTTATGAGTTATTTGAATTGAGATTTAAAGCGTCTGTTTTTATCAATTGATACCTCGATTGTATTTTTCTGACTAAAAGTAGGCTCTTTTCCTTACATTGTGTTAAGTTTCCACATTTTTCTCCTCCCTCCTAGCCCATTTTGTATCACGTCGGTAATTTAAGTTGCGCTTGTTCTATTCGTTCATAGACGCCCATCGTATTTTTTCTAACTCGCATGAGCTATTTTTTTCATTTGCGAGGGTCTTCTCTTTATTGTTTGGTTTCTTATGAAAAAGAAATTGTTCCTTTTTGCATATACCAGAAGAAGTGGCAATCCGTGCGAGTTATTTTTTCGTTTTGACTATACTTGAGTTCGGTACTTAATAAACTTGGAGACTTAAGTGAATATTCTACTGGGGGTTAATATCATCGCGAAATAATGGTATTGGCCCATGTTCTGAAGTTTGCGGAAACGTGTCTTCTGTTTCAGGAAATTCGTTTTTCATTATTTAAGCTAATTTAATGGTATTTCCCGTATCTTCCTTGATTCCCTTGCCGGGTATTGCTTCTTATCGGTGCAAGATGTATTAGAACCTGTCTTAGGTCAAATTTCTCCTCACTTTTACGTAGGTAATTTATCTGACCTTGTCTCCTGCCGTCATTTACAGAGAATACCGGCAAACACCCGTTTTCCTGGAACTCAGCTTAGAATATTAGCCCTGCTGAACGGCGATTTGAAGAGCTCAGCGGAGACACGATGTCTCTATGCGATTTAATTCGCTCGACATGTTTTGTAACGGTCTGCAAATACCAAATTTGTGACTTCAGTGAGCCCGAAATCAATTAAAATGGCCATCCATTTCAGTTAACTAGCCGTCGAGATAGTCTCTTTGCGGTCGAGGTTGGTGGGCTGGCGCAGAGAGGCTCCGTGCTGTTCTTTATCTCCTCGGTAAACAGGCTGTGCACGTCACTTGCATCTTTTTGCTTTGTGACCACCACCTCTATTGTTGACAAGCATCGGTTGCCGCTTAGTTTGATCAGTTGTCCTCGGTCAAAAGTAGCCACAAGGATAAATATAACTCTCTTTTTTTATTCGCATATCTCCCTGATTAAGTTTAAATTTTCGCCAATGCCAATTTCGATGTTTGTTCAAGTGACGAAGGTGACTCAATAATTGTCTTTTGCACACTTCATTAAGTGTCCATCTGTCCGTCCTATTTCTATCGTCGGAACCCTTTGTCTTAGAGAAGTTTTAACAGTTGTGGTTCTCATCTGATAACGAATCTTCTTTTCCAGTAGGTACTGTCAGCTCGGTTGTGCAAGGTTCCAA